>JAGQEM010000314.1:0-21722 GCA_019202945.1 Corynespora olivacea
AATTCCGCTAACTCTCTAAGCTATCTAGCTAATCCCTAGGCGCTAGAAGGCGGTATATTTCCTCATCTAGCTAATCACAAGGCGCCAGAAAGCGGTATATTCCCCACTAAGGCCCAGTGCCTAATAACGAGGCCGTATGACTGTTTTTCTTTGAAACCACATTCACTAATTAGGTTCCGCACGGCGGAAATATAGAGAGGAATTATAATTAATAATTAACAATCACAGAAGGAGGAACAACTCCGCATAATAAGAGGAGAAGGGAGACAGGAGAAGGAGCAGACATCTCTAATAAAGAAAAAGTTACTAGTATCTATATAAGGTAACATCTAATGTCTGTACGGTCATATAACAGCTACTCTTACATAACTAAGAGCACTGTGCGCAACCGTTTCAGGTTGCGTATATCTTTCATCCCACTCATGTGTAGATAGAACCTCTTTACACGGAATTGATTAATCATCTTTGTCACCCCTTGCGCGCATCTGCATTGCCCATTCAACATGCGCCCTTATATTACGCACATGTATAGGCATTCTTACATACGTATAGTCACCCACTCAACCAACAACCCGTCGGTGACATGCTTCACCATGAAAAGTTGATTTTTCCCCATCTCCCATGTGCGCGAGGGTGCGTACGTAGACTGGGTACATCCACACATACATCTTACTATCTATACACACATATGTACCTGCATGCATTTTACCAACCCCATCGCGCGGTTAGACTAGATAGATATCTAATCGATCTATTGGTCGGTTCATCGCGGCGGTTGATTACTCACCGATCAATAATCCATCCGTCCATCACGACCGATTGATCCCACCATCATAAAATAAAATCCATCAACTAGATGCTATCCAATCAGTCGCGATACATCAATCGATCAATCAATCCACCACGACCAACTATCTAATCAACCGCAATAGGATACAGAAGCAAAAGTCACACAAAACCGCACCGAGTCTACGCACGTACGCAATGTGCAAAAAAAAAACATGCAACAGTCCCCAGTTTCGGATTTTACACCAAACTCCACCGAAAATCCCCCGCCCGCAAAGTCCGACAACCTTGGCTGGGAAACCCAGACCATTTACCGGATGCTTCTCTTTCCAACTTGCAACTTGGAAAAAGGGAAGCAGACGATGTACGGGCGTATAGTATAGGTGTATTCTGGGGGACGACGTGTGGTTGTTCTGTTTCCACGAGGGTTATCGGTAAATGTAATATGGAGAGGGGACATGCAATGTATGTACACCCGTACGCCACGCAACCGCCGTCTGTAAAGGGATGAACAGGCCACACGATTGCGATGACAGCTTGGACGCATTCGGCGATGGACTATGGCGGCTTCGGTAGTGAGTGCAAATCCTTGCTTGCCGCACGACGACTCCTTCTACCCACCGCGGGTGCCCATTTGTAATGCATATCCTTGCTTGTTTCCTGGCGGTGGGCTACAGTTTCGTGGACAGCAGCATATAAAAGGACCGGTGTCAAGTGTCCTTGGAAACGTAAACTCGAGCAATTCCCTGCATCTCCATCTATCAAGCGCAATGGCACCAAGCTCCCCACTCCCCTACAACCGCCAAAACGCCACGGCAAGTGGCATTGCCGCCGACAATGCTTCCAACATCGCCGGCAAAGTCGTCTTGACCACCGGCGTCTCGCCCAACGGCTTGGGCGCCCATTTCGTCGAAACCATCGCGAAGCACAAGCCGAGCCTCCTCATCCTCGCAGGTCGCAACCCGTCCAAAGTTCAAGCTACGGCCGACAAGATCACTTCAGACCCCGCGAATGCAGGTGTCAAAGTGCGAGTCCTGATATTGGATCTGGCATCGCAGAAACAGATCAGGGAGGCTGCGAAGGAAGTTTTGGCGTATGAGGAGAACATCGATGCTCTAGTGAATTCGGCCGGTGGGTGATTTCCTTACCCATGTCTTGCTGTTGGTTTGAGGCTGACAAAATATTCGTAGGACTCATGGGAGGCCCCCATCGCACCACCGAAGACGGAATCGAACTGCAATTCGGCAGCAACCACATCGGTCATTTCCTCTTCACCAACCTCATCATGTCCAAGATCCTCGCATCCAAGGCCCCACGTATCGTCAGCGTGAGTAGTAACGGGCATAAGATGGGCTCCGTCCGCTTCGACGACTGCAACTTCCAGGACGGAAAAGTATACGAGCCATGGGAGGCGTATGGTCAAAGCAAGACGGCCAACATCCTCTTCTCGAAGTCCTTGGCCCAGAAATTGGGCTCCAAGAACTTGCGAGCATACGCTTTGCACCCGGGCGCGATCCTTGGCACCAGCTTATCGCCAGTAGTATTAGGCGACTCGGATTTTGTGGCTTTGCATAAGCGGTGTGAAGAGGTTGGCTGGGAGAATGTATTCGATGAGAAGACGCTTGATGAGGGCACAGCTACTCATGTATCCGCGGCTTTTGATCCTAGACTTGACAACTTCAACGGTGCATGGCTGGAGGATGGAAACCTGTCAGATGATGTATGGCCGCATGCGACTGACCTGGAAAACGCCGAGAAGTTGTGGAAGCTGAGCGAGAAGCTTGTAGGACAGACTTTCCAGTATTAAATCCAGCAGCATCTGCGGCCGAGTAGAATAGATTGGCAATGCAGCATGTCGGGTATCAACCATCCCTTCTGCCAGCCCGTTCAAAGCCCATGATGTTATACCCACTTCAAACACCGTGTCGCCTCATGTGCATCTTTGCATCCCATACCGCATACCCTTGCCCCGCACTTCATGCACTTGATCTTCCCCCAATACCCGCAATTATCGCAAAAATGTCTCCGGGGCGGGCCGTCTGCGGGTGGAGGAGCAGCATGCGATGCAGCGTACGACAGCGGAGGTGCCGATAAAAGGGCATGGAGCTCGGCAGGATTGATGGACGGCGGTATGCGGGTCTCGATCGATAGAAGGGGTTCGTCGTCGAGCTCGTTTCGAGGCTTCGGCGGAGCTGGAACCGACGCAGGACCGGGAGTAGTAGCTTCAGGGGGTGTGGGCGGGATGGATGCCATGATGCTGGATCGTCGCAGAGGTTGTATGGCCAGTCGAGACGCTGCTGTGGCAGCCCTTGGTTGGGGTGCAAGCTGAAGCTGTGCGAGCTGCGCTTCCTCATCGTCGAGCCAGTGTTTTATCTGTCGCTGATACTGTATGATGCGTCGTGCGTTCTGCGTCTTGGGGATTGCTACAGCTGATCAGCATTCTGCCTCTCGCAAAGGAATGGAGTGGCATACTGGACTTCCCAGGTATATCTATGCTCTGCTTCGGGTCGTTGTCCCTGTTCAGCTCTGCTATGCGACGCACGACGGCCAACTGCTGGCGCGAACTGAGCTCGTTCTCGCCGCGGGGCCCTCTTGGCTGTGCCGCGGCGCGCTTTTTGTTTTTCGGGTTGATGGCGACTTTTGACGGATCGTAGCCGGTGTCGACGACGTAGGTCCATCCTGGGGCGATGTGGGCTGCCGAGTTGGGCAGCACTTCGACGTGCGGCATGGTGATGGTGGTGGTGGTGCAGAAGGAGCGGTGCAGCTTCCGAGGTTCTACTTCCACGGTATATTGCAATCGATGACAGATCACGTGACAGCGCGTCTCATCGCCATGAAGATCATTGCGGGGTATCTCCGGATGGGTCCGTGCCGGAGAAGAGGTGAATTATACTAGTGTTTCTACTTGATTCGTCTCCGTGCCAGTTTCACATCACACAAGCGTACCCTCAGATATACCATGTCGTCCACGACACGCAAACCACCCATCACCATCCCCGCAACGACCCCACCGTCCGCCGTCCTGATTTTCCTCCACGGATTAGGCGACGATGCCGAGGGAGTCGAGTGTATGTCGCCCACCCCCAACCCAGCAAGCACTCTCCACCCCATCTCCATGAATTCAACTCCACCGCAACGGCAGCAATCGTGCAGAACAAGCAATACACATTATAGATAGATCCCACCCCAGCGCAGAAGAGAAAGAAGAAGAAGCGCCCCTCACTAACCATACAAAAAAAACCCCCTCCAGCCATCGCACGCCAATTCCAAGCCGCCAGAAAGCTACCCCACCTAACATGGATCCTCCCAAACGCACCCCACAACCACGACCTCGACATGTCCGCCTGGTACCTCCCCACCCCCCTCCACCCATCCGCACCCTCCCGTCCCGAACTCGAAGACGACGAAGACGAGCAAGGCCTCCGATCCTCGCTGTCCTACATCACGTCGCTGGTCGACGAGCAAGTCGCCAACGGCATCCCCCCGTCGCGTATCGTTCTGGGCGGCTTCTCGCAGGGGCATGCGGTGGCGCTGCTGGCGGGTTTGGTGTCTGGCGAGTACTCGGGGAGGTTGGGGGGGTTGGTGGGATTGTCGGGGTATATGCCGCTTGTGGACAGGATTCAGGCGCTGCGTGCCGAAACTGGACTTGGGGAAAGGGTGGATGACGATGTCGAGGTTTTCCTCGCGAGGGGGACCAGAGATATGCTCGTGCCCAAGCGGTACCTGTCCATCTGCTCGAGGAAGTTGGCTGAGATGGGTGTGAAGACTGAGAAGTTGACGGTAAAAGAGTACGAGGGCATGGGCCATGTAATGAGGGGCGACGAGTTGAGAGATCTTTGCGAATGGCTAGAGAAGGTGGTCCCTCCAATAGAGTGAGATGTTCTTGGCGAGGTACGAGGATCCATAAGATTGGAAGATACTGTTCTACTCCATCCGCGAACGCCAGTAAGGCTGAATGCAGACTTGTCCCAGTAAAAGAGGTAAAGTGTTGGTACAGGAACCTTGAAACCGCCATATACACATGTCCACCTTTCCAGCATCCATGTGTCGACCTCAATCCTCGCCCGTCGCGCACACCCATTCACCATCGTCTACCAGTCGTCGTTATCGCTCTTTGGTTGGATAAATCGTACGGAGTGTTTAGATCTTTGACTTGGCCTCGCCCTTGAGTTCCTGTGCCTTGCCCTTTGCCTCGCCCGTGAGCTCCGACGCCTTTCCCTTTACTGCTCCGGCTGCCTCGTTGGCTTGACCCTTTGCCTGGCCCTTGGTCTCGGGAAGCTTCTCCTTGATGACTTCTGCGGCCTCCTCTGTTGTAAGTCGTCAGCACGCATCCATCAAGGACAACATCCGTCCAGCATTAAAAAGACCCATCAATCTGCCGGGAGAAGCTCGCAAACCGAGAACCTCAAGTGTAGGAGCAGACCAGAGTTATTGAGTCAACCCGAATAAAGAGAGAAGAGCGATTGAAGCTAGCACAAGAGACGAAGACGAGGGAAAGATGTGGTATACATACCGCCCTTTTCAATGCCCTTGACGACCTGATCCGAAATCGTCCTGTCTACTTTCTTCGCAGCATTCTTGATCGTCTCAACAGGGCTCTTGCGCACAACGTGTGAGGTGCTGAAGAGGCGGACCTGGCGGGTGAGCTGGGTGCGGAACATGATGGCGGAGAGATGAAGTTTGTGGGTTTTGGATGTAGGGGTGGTGCGAGAGATGAATGGGAGGTTCAATTGGATGATGATCGGAGTGAAGAAGGAGAGTATCAAGAGACGGAGAAGCTTTTAAGAAGAGGAGGTTGTGCTTGACAGGGTAGCTGCGTTATGACGTAGTGTGAGCGTAATGAGAAGGACGCAGGTGGTCATAGCTCCCGAAGCTCCCCCTGCTCTTGCTGTAATCGAGATGTCAATAATGCCATTCACGGTGAACTTTGGCTCCGCTTCCAAGCTTCCAGATGCGCATGCGAATTCATCGTTCCTTTATAGTGGCTTCATTACCTTATTTCCTCCGCACCCCCTCCGAGCCCGCAGCTCCTACGAATACAATCCCAGCTGCCACCACTTGCATCTCGGCCCCGCATTGCTATCCCTAACCTCCTCTATCCCAGTCACATTCAACTCCAACACTTGCGCATCCGGCCCATACATATTGAACTGCCTAATTCCCTCCGCCTCGGGCACGCCATTCTTCGCAAAACTCGTAATGAAGTCCTGCAGCGCGATCGCGACGGTGCGGTTGTAGACCCCAAAGAGTGCAGAAGACAGAGCGCCGCCGTCATAGTACGTGTAACCGATATCGAGGCCGTGGAATGCCGGAGGTACAGCGAAGAGGTAGGAGTAGGTTTTGTTGTTGAAGGCGGTGGAGAGGTAGTTGGTGTTGCAGGTGAAGACGGCTTCGCTGGTGATCAGATCGGCCCGGGAGAATTGTGTCGTGTAGCCATGTGAGCCGTCGAAGACAGGTGGGTAGAGGACGTTGGTGATGTAATCCAGCGAGCTTTGAGGGATGTTTGCAAAAGATGATGAGAGTTGGGCCTCGACGGCTTCGTTGGATGTCAGGTAGGGAGGCGTGAACAAAGCGCCTTCGTTCGCGTTGTGACCAACCATGACCTTGACGTCTTTTGCGAAGCGCCCTTGGGCTAAGAGTTGGCCAGGCTGTAGAGGAACGAAGTCGCCATCGACGACTGGACCGTAGATAAACGAAGACCATGCTGAATCGTATGCGATTTGTTGTGCGTTCGCGCGAATCACAACCTCAGATGGGAGAGCTCGAAGATCTGCCAGCGAGGTGCTGTTTGTTAAATTCAAGAATTTGCGGTAGGTTTCCTCCTGCGTCAATTGCGATGATATCGGCTGCCAGCCCGGCGATTGAGGCACTGCTTGTTGGAATGGAACTGGTCCTTTGGCACCTCCGTAGGCGGTGATTTGGTGCATGATGCTTCCTCCACCAGCAGACTCTCCGAATATTGTAACGCGGTTCTTGTCGCCTCCGAAAACATGGATGTAGTTCTGCACCCACTCAAGCGCAAAGCGCTGGTCGTAGAGCCCGACATTGCTCACACCACCTTCAGCTTGATATCCAGGTCCACCCGTCCATCCCAGTGCTCCCAGACGATAGTTTAAAGCCACATAGATGACTTCGCCGAAGCTCGAGTTCCCCGACGCAGCGAGCAAACCAGCCGGGTTGTTGTACTTGCTTCCTGCAACATAGCCTCCACCATAGATCCAGACAAGCACCGCCGAGCCATTCGTAATGTTATTCGACCCTGTGGTTCTGCGTTCGAAGATCTGCTCAGGGACGAAAACGTCCAGGAATAGGCAATCTTCCGATTCCAATGGACCAGGAGAGGGGACTACAGAGCTGGTGTTTGCGCCGGAAGGTACCCAGGGCGTAGAGGAATTGGGCTCCCTACCGAGAGTGAGGCCGACGAGGATATCGAGCGCCCCTGCTTCCCAAGCTGGAGTGGCTTGTGGGCATATTCTGCCTCAATATCAGCATAGAGCCCAACGGGAAGGAATAAATATCATCAAACGACTGTATTGGGTATAGCCGAGCAGGAAGGGAACTGTCATACCGCCCAGTGTCTCCATTGTGAATGACCGTCCGATTCTCCTCAGGCGGAGCGGGAGGCGCGAACCTCAACTCGCCGACTGGGGGCGCCGCATATCGAATGTTGGAGAAATTGTAGAATCGACCTGTATTCTACACAGAACCACCATCAGCCCCACGATCCCCGAAATCCAAGCCGAAAACGAAGCAAACTCACATTGAATGTCGAAGCTCTGTACAGCTCGTAGCCTAGATCCACCATCGGCAAAGTCGCGTTGTCGCTGTAGTCCTGCGCGCTCACCACTCCCATCATCACCGCCGCGACTGCAGTTGCCAAAACCCCCAGCATGGTCAATAACAACGACAATTACCTCTGACAATCTATTTGGAAGCTATTCCTGCTCCAATATAACCAAGATCCAACTCTTTCCAGCCCTTCCAGACCGCAGGACAACCCTCGAGAGCTTTTCAGTCAGCTGACGCGAGCAGGCGGTCGGGAGAAGTTTTCCAAAAAGGAAACGGCTAAATTTAAACAGGATACACCGGGAGGGGCAAGTAGGACCTTTTTAAATCCCGAGGGCGGTGATCGGACAGCACATGGGATAGAACAGTCCAATTCTAGTCTGGAAGTGAACCTCGCATGCTTCGCAGGGAACACATCTGCCGAATGCCGGTGGTGGTGGTGGTGGTGTTGGCTGTTGTCGTCATGATGTTATTTTGATCCGCTCACTTCCCGTACACGAATGATGATCGAGGTGCTGCTGACGCCGCGCTGGTTCTTGTTTGCCTAGCTGAAGGAAGAAGAGGGGACGGGATGTGATTGATGTGCGTCATGGGTGCAGGAACGGAACGGAGCTTGGATTACAGGTGGGGGGGTTCGTTGCATGCAGGATATCCGAGGAACCCGTCGCACAACGGCGGCGGACATAATACTACAGAAGGGGCAATTTCTCCTTGAGGGCCGTTATCAAAGGGGGATAACGCGCAGCTCAAAGTATTGGTTACATGGTTGTGGTAGGTAGCACGTTGGTCGTATATTTGGTGGGCAGGGTTTCCCCGGAGTCTGGGCAGAGTACCGAGGCTCCTACGCGCTTTGGTCACCGTTTTTGGCTGGTGGGGTAGGGGGGGGAAATGGAGGAAGAAAATCGATGGATTTGTATCAGGCCGTGGTGAAACGTAAAAAGAAAACTCAACAAATGCGAATCCGCTCAGCCCGTATCCTAGGTACCTCTTCAACCATCCAATCAAACGAGATGGAACGTCCTACTTCGTGCCAAAAACCCTCCTAACATCCGCAAACTTCACCGGCTTGACCAAATACTCATCCACCCCCGCATCGAAAGCATCCTGCTGATCTTGCGCACTCGCCAGCCCCGTCAACGCCACAATGCCACTCCTTTGAATCTCCTTCTCGCACTCAAACGCCCTGATCAACCTTGCACTCTCCAAACCTCCCATGACGGGCATACTCAGATCCATCAATATAAAATCAAAAGGCTTCGAAGGAGGATTGGTAGCAAGGGCGCGTTCTTTGTAGAGATGTAGAGCTTCGAGGCCGTTGGTCGCTTCGGCGTAGTGGAGCTCTTGGCGTTGAGCGAAGACGACGAGGAGTTTGAGGTTGATGGCGTTGTCATCCACGAGAAGGACGCGGGGTGTGAAGTAGGTCGTGTTGGAGGAGGAGGCTGGCGTGGAAGGGGTTTGCGGGGTCGTAAGTTGGGTGGCAGGAGAGGGGAGGGACGCGGGCATGTTCGCCGATATGAGGGGTGAGTGGGAGGAGCTGATGGACGAGGGCACGGCATCGACACCGTGGCCGAGCTCGCTCACGCTGCGATGGATGATGTGTTTGAGGTCGACTGCGGCTTCGAGAGTGGATGCAGGAGCAGGTGAAGGTTCCGTGGAACGAATCGGGAGGTTTTGGATCTTTTGTGCAGCCTGGGTATGGCTGTCGAGAAGGATTTGAGCTAGCTTGCGTGGTCCACAGGGTTGCGTTATGAATTCGATCACCCGTGAGTGAGACGGATGCTGTTTTTCGATATACGCTTCTGTTGAGGTCTTCTCGGACAGATCCGTGCACACACAGACGACGGCCAGTGGTTGCTGGGACTCGGCTTGCTTCTGCTTGTCCAGCATGTCCAGCAGGGAGTCCGGTTCTGTGATGAGGAAGTCTGGATGGGCAATGGACAGATCGGAGTCCTCATGGATTTTCATGCAGAAACCCTGGCACAGAAGCATGAGTGATTCCCGCATCTTTTCCCCGGTGCCTCCTAGGCTGCTGATGGGAAACAACACGCTCGCAACCTTGCCCTTCAACTGTTCTGATGTCTCTGTCTGGAGAGAACTCGTTCGTGCTTGCTCTACAGCTCCAGCTGGTAATCTCAACGATACCGAGACCGTTGTTCCTTTGTTGAGCGTACTCTGGACATCCACCTGGCCTTTCAAGGACTCGACGATTTGCTTGACAATGCTCAACCCCAGACCTGTGCCGTTGCTGAAAGGGTCTTCTTGGCTGAAGGGTGCGAATAGTTTCGTATTCTGATATTCTGTAGACATGCCGCGCCCAGAGTCTTCAACAGAGATGGAGAATTCAATAGCCTGGGAGTTACTTCTCTCCTTGTTCTGGTTCAGCGAGAGGGTGATGAATCCAGCCTCGGTATATTTCAAGGCATTGCCGACAAGATTCATGACGACTCGACGTATTGCACCCGGTTGAGAGCGGACCACCCAAGGCATGAAAGGCGCAACATCCAGCGTCACCACCACGCGGTCCTTCTTCCCCACATCACCGCTCTTTTCGGCAACGCTGCTGGTAGCTCTCGAGCCACTTCCTTGGTCATGGAAGGTGTTGTGAACATCCTGTGTTTTTCGAAAGTTGTGTCCGGCACACACAGTGTCGCAGACCTCTTCAACGAGTTGTGCCAAATTAAAGACTGTAGTAACGCCCATGATGGAGTTGTCAGCGAGGACTCTGCGACTTCGCTCGCCGCGCTGTTTCCGCTGTGCACTCGCGCTGCGCAGCTTGTTGATCTTCGCATAGTCCAACACGTGGTCGATGGTGTCGAGCAGTGTTTTTCCGCAAGTTTCGATGGAAGACACGAGTGATTTTTGGTAAGCCGACGATACAGCATCACGCAGGAATTCGACGGATCCGAGAATGCCGTGTAGCGGCGAGCGAAGCTCATGCGATATGGAAGCAATAAAAGTTGTTTTTGCGCGATCCGACTTTTGTGCATTCCACCGGGCAATTTCGCTCGTGATGCTGTTTCCAAATGCTTTTAGATACGGCAGCTCATTCTCCGGGTTGAGAAGCCTCCCGGTTGCTGTCGTCCAGATGAACCCTCCGGCTGTCCAACGCTCAGACGCGGGATCCCACAGCGGTAGGAAGATCAGACTTCGAACATTGGGCAAGATCTTGAGGAACTCGGTAGGAATGAATCGATCCTTCCCTTTTCTCAGCCGTCGAGTGGCGTTGGCTATCTGGGTAGCCTTGTCTACCTGTTCAGGCTCCGATCTTTCCGACTTCTCGTCACTTGAGTTGATGCCAGTGCCTTCTGCGTCAAAATTGAAGAACTTCCCGTAAGGGTATCGATTGATGTAGCGGTCCATGTTGGCTTCAGTAAAGACAAAATCGTCCAAAGTTACACCACCAACACTCGGACGGCAAGATAGTCCACCGACAGGACACGGTTTACTCTCCGCGCCGGGAAGGGCATTGCTTTCCGAATTCTCCATCTCAGCAGTGGTATGCTTGATAGACTTTGCCCGCCTTACGCTTCTCTTCCTTGGTGCGGTCGCTGAGCCGGCCGCGGCGGATGAATATGAGTTTTCATCACTGCTCGCGGTAGGGGTCGGGTCTTCGTAGGCGTTGCCTACATGAGCAGCCGAGGTGTCAAAGAACACGACCCCATCCGCGTGGGTGGATTGGCGTATGATGCGGGCAGCGCGTTGAAATATACGCGGGATGTCTGCTTCTTGGTCCAACTCACGCGTGCGTTGAGAATGTTTCGAAGCTGCGGGCATGGCGCCAGCAGGTTCTTCGTCGACAATAGCCTCGAGCCTCGCATTTTCCGTCTGCTTCTCCAGCGTTGTGCGGTGGCTGGGCGAGTTGCGGATGTCCTGCAAAGAGGACCTTTCGATGAATTCGGTCAGTCCGCGCACCATGCGCTCGCCCGTGTTGCGGGCATCGCTGGCTTTGGCCAGTTCGAGATGCTCCATCACAGCAGCAGCAACATCTTGCAGGAACCTCACGTCGGCAGCCCGGAGACCATCCCGAGGCTTCTCGTCCGACACCGCGTAGACACCTATGCGATGGCCATTTTTGGTCACGATGGGAACGCCGGCATAGAAGCGTACGCCGTGGTCCGACACGACATAGTCCCTGGATGCAAACCGAGGGTCCTCGCGGCAGTCCGGGATCACCAGGGCCTCTGCCGTGTAGGCCTGTCCATCGTCTTCGAGGGCCGTGTATGCGGACAAAAAGCAGTGGTGGCAGACGGCGTCCGCCCTCGCAATCACGCTGTGGCCCAACCACACCTCATCCTCCTTCTCCTCGGCGGTCTGGGTGAACAGCGACAGGGTCCTCGTAGCCTCTGCGAGCACATACTGGTGCTTCGAGTCGACCAACGAGATCATGCAGCGGCGCACATCCAGCCGCAGGGCTGCCAGCTGGGCAAACGCCGTGAGGCTCTTGTCGCGGGAGCCTTTTGCTCGATAACCCTCGTACGTGAGGCTTTTCGCTTTGCCGTCCGCGGCGTCGACGAGATCCTGCGCATCGAGCCACGGACGGTAGTACCTTGACGACTTGTCAGACGAATGCCGGACATGCAGACGTTGGTCGGAGCGGCAGAGGGTACCGTTGTAGATCGCGCTCTCGCACTGCCTCGGAGCTGGAGAGAGGCACAGTCAGCAGGGATCCCCCTACGTAGGACGGTCCACGTGAACTGTGCGGAGGAGCATACCGCATGGCAACGGCTATGGCGTTGTTTATGTGTGCGGAGGGAAGACATGACGGCGATTTCGTGCTTCACAATCAGACCACGGCACGCGGCAGGCTCTGGCGGGCTCGGCGCCTGCGATAAGCGGCTGAGGGGACTCCACCGCATCTTGCATCTTCCACTCGCGTCTTCCACTCGCGATAGGGTCTTCGGCACGTGACGCGGGCGGCGAATGGTATGGCCGCGCCGACGCTAGAAACGCCATCCATGCCGAGAGCGTCGTCCAGGTCGCGCTGACGGTTGAATTTCTCTTCAGCCTCCTTCACACGCCCCGTCCAATTCCCCGTGCGTTGTGCGCCCCTTCCGCCGCCCGTCACGCTGTGTCGCTGTGTGCGTCTCAAGTCTGCCTTGCTCTGGTCCCTAAACAACGCCCCCCCCCCTCATTCATTCCCCCCCGTACGTCAGTCCTCGACGTGTCCCTCTCCACACACCGCCGCCAATCGCCAGCCCGCAGCTCCAGCGTCCCGCGTCCCGCTCCACTAAACTCCAGACTCCAGACTCCAGACTCCAGACTTCAGACCCGACCACCAGCCCCCTCTGTACACCGAATCTGTGACTTTGACTAGTCATGGCTGCTTCTACACAGTTGGCGTACCGCACCTCAAAGGGCATCGGCGTCTTCAATGCGGCGCCAGCCTACGAGGCCCTCCCTGGCTTTGTGCGGTACGGCGAACCGCCTCTTTGCCCGCCATCCGACGCTAATGACCCGTGTGCAGTCCCGAAGGCAACCTGCGCTGCTGCTGCTACTCGCCCGACAGCAAGTACTTTGCTTGGGCATCACCCGAACAGTAGGCCTCCCAAGACATGCGGCTAAGCGCATCTGACACGCAGCAGGGTTTCGGTCATTGATGCCTCCACCGGCCTCGTGGTCACCACCTTGCCCACGCCCAACGTCTTCGAGCTCGGCTTCTCTCCGCTGGGCACCTACCTGATTACCTGGCAGCGCCCCACCAAGGACGAGGAGGGAAACGCGGTCAAGAATCTCAAGGTGTGGAGGACGGTGCCCGAGGAGGGTGTGACCGAGCGGACCGTGGTCGGCGAGTACGTCCAGAAATCGCAGACGGGCTGGAACCTGCAGTACACGTCGGATGAGCAATTCTGTGCCCGCGTCGTGACAAACGAGGTCCAGTTCTACCAGTCAGGCGATCTGAAGGCACCGTGGAACAAGCTGCGGGTGGAGGGTGTGACCGACTTTGCGATTTCGCCCGGCAAGAGCCATTCAGTTGCTGTTTTTGTCCCGGAGCGCAAGGCATGTGCCCTTGTCCCATACCGCCGACGGCCATGCTAACCGAGTCACAGGGCATGCCCGCCGCGGTCAAGGTCTTCCAGGTGCCTCAATTCAACTCCGTCGTTTCCCAGAAGACGTTCTACAAGAGTGACAAGGTCCAGCTGAAGTGGAACGACCTGGGCACCAGCTTGATCGTCCTCGCCCAGACCGAAGTCGACAAGACGAACAAGAGTTACTATGGCGAGACCAACATGTACATCCTAAGCGCCAACGGTACCTTCGACTCGCGCATTCAGCTGGACAAGGAAGGCCCCATTCACGACGTGTCGTGGTCGCCCAATTCGAAAGAGTTCGGCGTTGTATACGGCTATATGCCGGCCAAGACTACCATCTTTAACGCCCGCGCTGTGCCCCAGCATAACTTTGACCTGGGTCCCCGCAACACCATTCTTTTCTCTCCCCACGGTCGTTTTGTTCTCGTAGCTGGCTTTGGAAATTTAGCTGGGCATATGGATATATACGATCTCGAGAAGAACTACGCCAAGGTCTGCACGATCCAGGCTGCCAACTGTACCCACTGCGAGTGGAGCCCCGATGGCCAGCATATCCTTACCGCAACCACGAGCCCGCGCCTCCGTGTCGATAATGGAATACGTATCTGGCACGTTGGTGGTACGCTCATGTACCATGAAGACATGACCGAGCTGTACCATGTAACTTGGTGTCCTCAGTCGACATCGATCCATCCGTTAGACAACCCACTTGCCCAGGTGCCCATCCCGCACGAGTCTGCCCTGGAGTATCTCAGCAAGGTCAAGACGCCTTCCAAGCCTGCGGGTGCCTACCGTCCTCCGGGTGCCCGTGGCACTTCCACACCTCTTCTCTTCAAGCGTGAAGATGAGGGAGGTGCTGCCTACAGTAACACTGGTATCTCCTCTAACAACGGAACGTTCTCCAACGGTTTCGGAAAGCCTCGCCGCCGTGAGATTCCTGGGGCCGAAACTGCCGAAACCCTTCCTCCAGGGGCGGCTCCTGGTGGTGGTATTAGTTTGACCGGTACCGGAGAGGGCGACGGCGAATTGTCAAAGGCAGCATTGAAAAACAAGAAGAAGCGAGAGGCTAAGAAGGCGAGGGAGGCGGCAGAGAAAGCTTCCGGCCTTGGCGCAGACGGCATTCATCCACCCCCTGGACCCGCTAACGGCGGACGTAGCCCCGAACGACGAAATGATCGGAGTCAAAATCGTAGCCGAAGCAAGAGCGGAGCCGGCTACAACGGCAGAAGCCACAGTCAAAATCGCAGCTACGGTAATAGCCCGCAGCGCCGCGGTGGGTATGAGGACGGCAATCACCGTGCCCAGATGAACCCAAACCACCACCGCGCCGGATCTGGCCCCCAGCAGCACCATACGCGCACCAACAATGCCGGCCAGCCTCCAATGCACATCCAGATCGAGAACAAGGGTCCCGTCGCACCCGACTTGACGGTCACCAGCCCTGGCGGAGGTGGACCCAACGAGAAGAAGGTCAGAAGCTTGTTGAAGAAGATGCGCGCCATCGACGACCTGAAGATGAGACAGGCCGGCGGCGAAAAATTAGAAGACACTCAGGTCAAAAAGATCACCACCGAAGAATCGATCCGCAAAGAGCTCGCAAGCCTCGGTTTCACGGAGTAGGAGAAGTGAAGAAACTGGGGGGCGTGGTGTTCGCGCTGATTTGCCCACCTCGAAGTTCCGTTGGCTTGCATAGAGGGTGTGACGCCGCGATCGGCCCGTGGGCAAGAGCTCACGATGGACTTGAGGAAAAGCTTGCGTTTTGGCTTGTCGACCTTGTTGGATCAAAAGCGATGTCAACGGATGGACGTGTGCGTTGATGTATGGGTGGCAATGGGAGCCAACGTCTCGATAGATAGAAAATTGAAAATCATACTTGTCCGTCCTGCTCAAATCAAACACACCGTCTGCGCACTGTGAGATGTGCTCGATAGGGTTGCGGAGGGACTGGAGATGATGAATAATGGTGGAATGAGCAGTATCGACGTACGTACGTGCTGTGATCGACACAGGTGAAGTGTGTGGGGTGCTTGCTTGGATGAAGTCTTTGAAGAAAAAGGGCAGAAATTTTGCAAAAAAGAAACTCATCGCCGACAACGACAGGATTCGAACCTGTGCGGCCGAAGCCATATGATATCTAGTAAAGCCTAGAAGGCGAGTTCGAGTCATACCCATTAACCACTCTGGCACGTTGCCTTGAACTTCGATGGAGAATTTACTGCCAAAGTTGATTATATTGCACAGCAGCGTCAGACTCACGGACACGAAAAACTGCAGAGGGTCGAAAAGTGGGGCCTCTCCAACCGTAAACAATCCCGGCGCTTGTTGCAATATCAGTTCACGGGCCGTCATTCAGTCGCGAGGTGAAGATTAGTGTGGGGGTCGGGCATCGCTGTGACATTCCATTGGCCACAAAGGCAGCGACCAGTATTTTCTTCCATCACCAACCCATCAGATATCTATTCGGCCCATCCAAACTCGGTTCGGTAGACCTTCGGCCGGAGCGAACTGCAGCCTCCCGAAGCCCATTTGACGCAAGTCTACGGGGAAGCGTGTGGGGCGGCCAGATCTCCGCTAGTGGGCTCTTTCTCCGACCGAACCGTCGGTTTTATGCAGGTGCAGCAGCTGCAGCAACGGCATCAGCAACAGTCCATCTTCAGGCACGCCCGGGGGGGAGTTTCTGCCCTGCGAAGTCGCGGGATTCTGCATGTTTGCTTGCGCCCTCCGCGATATGCAGAGCACCCGCTGCTTCTGCCATCCTCCTCAACAGCCCACACCTCCGTGCCACCAGCTGCCGTCCGGCCCACCCACGCTCGACCTCCACCGCCATGGACTCGATCGCAGGCGCGCCGAAAGGCGCATCCCTGGCCTCGCCCAAGGTCATCAAGAACTCCAAGGGGGCAATCGTGCCCAGCAGCCAGATGGCACATATCGCATACGGCTGCGGTGCGTGAAGCCTCCTCCTGCTCCTCCGGCATCCGGTTCGGGAAATTTCCACGGCTGACAGGATGCGCAGAACACATGGGCGAAATGCTCGAGAAGGCGCGCAAGGCGACGTTTCACAGCTACACCAAGATCCTCCAGGTCATCCACGAGAAGCCGAGCGTGATTGCGCAGACGTACAAGAGCGCCGAGGGCAGGCCCGTGGTCTCGCTCCGTCCGCTGTATCTGTGTCTGCAGTGCCCGAATATCATGACCGAGGCGGATCGCAATGAGCACATCGATTCGAAGAGGCATGTGTTTGGTGGGTCACAATGGATCCTGCTGGAGAGATGGGAGGCTGACGGGCTTAGCTGTGGAATCGCGGAATGGAAACATCTACTGCGGCGACTGCCAGGACTTCATCTACGACCCGGATCTGGAGGCCAAGCGGCTCCTGAAAGGTACGGCCATGCATCGTACGTGCAGGATTCCAGACCGAGGGCTGACACGACGACGCAGGCAAGAAGCGCAAGTTCGAAGACGCGACGACGACGGACGAACACAAACTCATCATCAACAACTCCACGTTCCTCCCCTGCCGTGCGATTGGCCTCCGAGGCCTCTACAACATGGGCCAGACTTGTTTCATGAGCGTCATACTGCAGACGTTGATGCACAACCCATTCATACGGAACTTCTATCTGTCCGAAGGACACAAACAGGTGGATTGCGAGAAGGAGGCATGTGTCAGCTGCGCGCTGGACGAGATATTCGTCGAGTTCCATTCGGTCGAGAAGACCGAGGGTTTCGGGGCCGTCAACATGCTCATGAGCAGCTGGCTCGCTGGCGAGGTGGGTTCTCCATTTCACACTCGAGATGGAATGCTGACCAAGGTGGTACAGGCTCTCGCAGGCTACCAGCAACAGGACGCGCACGAGTACATGCAATTCATGCTCAACACCCTCCACATCCAAAACGGCGGCTCGACCGACTCGGAAGACTGCAGCTGCATAATACACCAGACCTTCTCCGGCAAGCTCTCCAGCACCGTCACATGCGACAGCTGCCGCAACACCACCACAGCGCTCGATCTCTACATGGACCTTAGTCTGGACGTGCGGAATCTGCCCAAGAAACGGAAGCTCGAAGGCGGTGGTGGCGCCGACGCACAGCTGGATCTGCGGGACTGTCTGGACAGGTTCACAGGACGAGAGAAGCTGGGCGCTGCGCAGTACACGTGCAACAATTGCGAAGGTGGGCAGAACGCGATCAAGCAGTTGAGCATCAAGCTCTTGCCGCCCGTGCTGTTGATACACCTCAAGGTACGGCCCCATCGTCCCCGTCCCCTTGCCCCAACTTCAGCTGACCACCCATCATCCAGCGCTTCGAGCACACAAAATCCACGTCGTCCAAAATCGAAACCAAAGTCTCCTTCCCCCTGACCCTCGACCTCTACCCCTACACCACACAAGGGAAATCCCCCAAAACAGCGGTGCGCACAAACTACAACATCAACTCGCCCTCCAATTCCCTCATCTACGAACTCTCCGCCGTCATCGTGCACAAAGGCAAAATCGACTCGGGGCACTACGTCAATTACTCAAGAGAAGGAAACGACTGGTTTGCGTTTGATGATAGCAAGGTGGTGTTGGTTAGCGAGGCCGAGGTCCTGGCCGCGGAGGCGTATCTGCTGTTTTATATGGTTGGGAGCTTGGATGTTTGAGGAGACGGAATATGTGGGGAGGTGCTGGTGTAAGGGAGGTGTTAAGGGGGAGGTGAAAGCTTGTATCATATTGGTTGTTGACCGGTCAGCATTGTTAGGCGTTTTTTTTTTTTTTGCGAGGGAAAGGACACTACATACCATCTTCTGAGACCTGCGAAAGCAGAGGCATGGCGCACGGCGCAACATCGACAAGATAGCTACGACGAATTTCTGCACGTAATTAATTTGTTTCATGTTTGTAGGTAGCTAGCTCTGCGAAGTCAAGATGCCTGCTCTTGTGCGCATCATCAGCCGTTCGCCGGCACCGGTATCAAACTATCGAGTTCGATCGACATGGACAAACAAGCCTATCTATCGTGTGTACCGTCAGCCTTGTGTTCGCTTTGAAAAGTGCTGGGCTAGCCCGTGGACGCGTGTCCGAGCCATCGTGACTAGTTCGTTATCCGTTAGGCAAGGGAGCGTCTGATACCTCGCACATGCACGACATTCGATTTCTACTCCCCACTCTTGACCTCCTCGTTCACAAACATGCAGTTTGAATAAACGTGCTTCCAAGCATCGGAATCCCTGGACGCAGGGCGGATCCATAGGATTGGATGTACGCATTGGATGGCCCTATTGACTGATTTCTAGCTTCCATCCCTCCATCACATTATGTTCCGTCCCTTCTATTCGGTATAGCACAAGATGGTCGAAAACTACACCGGGGTATATCGCGCGACGAAATCGACTCCCTCGAGGTAAATCGAATCAGCATGCTGCTCGCTCGATGGGCAGAGCTATGCATCAAAAAAATCAAACCCACGCTTCAAAACAGCGGTCCAATTCACCACCATCACGACGTCACGACGTCGCGGGATCAAAACACTGACAATCCTCCTCCGTGCCCCCGGCCCTTTTCCCACTGATCAAACTCGCACACTTCCACGCAACATCCCCATCATTACACTGCATCAACACATTCCAGATCCTCTCGACCGTGTATCCGAAAATCGGCGCATCCATCGAATCGTGCCTGCCCATCAGATACGGCTCCGAATGCGCCCAGCTGTCCGGGTCGACGAAAGCGTTGCGGAGATCCGTGTAGACGGCTTTGTTGACGCCGCGGATGCGCTTCGCCGACGCGATGAACTGGCCCTTGTACGAGAGAAGAACCTTCTCGCACGTGGTCGCGTTGTTGATCTGCGAGTGCAGGGTGGGTAGGAGATGGGTGTTGTCTTCGAAGCCATAACGGTCGCCGCACGAGTCGCAGTTGCACACTTGTCCCGACCAGCCCAGGTTCAACATGCCCGTTCGCAGAGGATCAAAGTACATGCGCATGTGCTGGTAGAACTCCTTTGGATTGTGGATATCGGCCTGCAGGAACACGGTGTGGGCGGCCAGCGAGTCCCAATTGTGCACGATGTGGTGGAGGAATGTTTCGCCTTCGCGGCCGACGTTGGGTAGCGTGGTGACTTCGTTAGCGCCCGTGCCCATCCGGACCCAATCCGTGTCCGTGTTGTTGTCTTTTATGTAGATGTGCACGCTGGCTTCTCGGAGCTTCGGCATGGCTCGTATGGTGGAGATCAAGCTGGCCACATCGTCGACGCGCTCTCTGTACATGCTGATGACCAGTTCGATGCCAGCTTTGGGCTGGTAATCGAGGTCGAGGATTGGGGGGACCTTGACGACGGTCTGGTGGATGTGTTCGGAGAAGTTGAGCGAGAGGTACCCGATCCATATCGAAGGGATGGTGACGGCGAGAAAGATGTTGGAAATCCGTCGGAAGAAGTTTCGCTGGCGGCCGTGGGATTCGAGCGTGTCCGTGTCCGAGCTGCCTGGGCGGTCGATGTCGTCCGGGACGTTGCGCAAGTCTATGCTGCTGGACACAACGCTATACACTTTCCGCCGCTCCCGCCGCTCGCGCATCGAGTCCCAGAAGAACCTTGCGGTAACGAAGAGCAGGACCTGGAAGAAAGCCCAGAATTGCATCCACGACATGTACGAGCGGCGAAGCGAGAGTGTCGACCATATCCCCACTGTACCGGCCATGGTCACAAGAGCCAGCATCTCGCCAATGCTGTGGTCGTTTTCGGGGTCGCTGGAGTCGTTCATCACATCGTCCAAAGGTAGCAGAAGCGATTGGCCCAGAAGCATGGCGATGGCGGTGGCCACACAATTCAACACAAGCAAAGGCACATAGTCCATGTGCATCGCATGGAAGAACAACCGCCACGACTCATCCCCGCGGAAGAGCGCCCACAGTCCTGCGATGGCCAGTCCAGAACCGCAAAACAGTATCCTCATCCGTTGAGAGTCGCATGCATTATTGTGAGACTGGTCGATGGTGATGGAACGGTATGCACGTGCGGCTCCGGCAAGTAGTACGGCGGGTATCGCGGATTCGAGGACGGGTACGAGAAGTCTGTATTCGCCCAAAAGGATCATGGCAGATCCAAGTATGGCGACGGCGACACGTACCATTTCCAGGCGCGATCGTCGGCTCTGGGCTCGAGCTAAATGTATGCAGGATTCGACGCATGGAGAGACGACCTGGTTCAGTCAGAAGGCGTTGTTCGATCGAGAGTTGCCCGAAGAGCACTCACAGCCAGCATGACCAGAGTCGGGAGATTCTGCGAATGCAGCACAGCTTGCACACTGAACACAGTCGACGTCGCCATCAAGGCCGCTATCACCGCGAAGGGAAGCCATTCCCACCATGATGTTCTCCGCAACGATGGGGTCGAAAACGACGGTTCCTGTTGAAGGTAATCGGCCGCCGCGATTGCGCTTGCAGCTACCAGCTGTAGGAGATGCAGATGCAAAGGGTAGTGAACGTTCAGTTCCACGAAGAGATATCTCGAGCTTATGATGGACACGGTCGCCGCGACAGCCCACACGGGGATTCGATAGCGCTCCACACTGTCGAAGCCATGGCTCCACCGACTCCGGTCAAACTTTAGGGTATCCAAATCCGACCTCATGGCCAGTCGTCGTATGCGCAAACGTTCGACTCCAACCAGTTCAAGGAAAGGGAACGGCAAAAGGGAGGGACGCAGGGAAAAGGAAGGACAAGGGGTTGGTTCGTCATCCGCGGGGGTCGCGATCACTGTCGTCGTCGTCGATGTCAACACATGAGGGGGATGTCAAATGGGGAAGTAAGCAAGGCAAAGGGAGAGAGATACGCCCGGTTTTTGTAATCCTGGACTCGGAGCTGCAGCACGTCCCAGTCACCGATCGTCATCCACAGCCTCTCCAACAATCTCACGCTCGTTGGCCCACCAAACGCCCTCCGAGAATCCTTCGCTTCGGCAAAGCGCCAGGGTCGTTTGGCTGTATGCTCCACTTATCAAGATTTTGACGTGCATAGTAGAATGTTTTTCTTTTCTCGCGACAGATAGGGGGGGGGGGGGGCGCCCCCCCCCCCCCGGGGGGGGGGGGATGCGTGTGGTGGTGTATATAAAGAGGGCAGGTGGCCCTGGGAGGGAGAGGAGTCCAAG
>JAGQEM010000315.1:0-21449 GCA_019202945.1 Corynespora olivacea
GCCGCCCTCGTACTTATCCTCGAGGAGGCCTCCATTACTCTTAGCCTCCTCAGCGTCTAATTCCACTTTGTGTTTCTACACCCCTTTTTCCTCTTGGTTGTTTGTTTTCGCGCCTTCATAGCCTCACAGTCTATTGCAGCATCGACGTGTCTATACCTGCCCTATCCTCTATATCGGACTTCTTACGCTAACGTCTACGTGTTTTCGTCTCTGCTATAGCTTTCTCTTTCGCATTAAGCTCCGCTCGTACCTCCTCAATATCCTTAAAGCTTACTTCCTTGCCGTCTCTCAGCTTCCTTACTCTAGTCTTTCTCGTCCTCCGTATATGTGAGGATCCAGACCGAGCAAAATGTGAATACAAGACATCCAGTCTGAATATCATAAATATAGTCAGCCATGGCTTACTGTGTTAACCATCAGGCTGGTCATTCTCCTTGTCATGCCCATAACACTTATCCGGGTTTCACCACCAGCCACCAGGTCGAACGTTCTGACTACAAAGGCTTTGATTGCCGGCCTTCCTGTACGTGGAAATGCCTATCTAAGTGGCAAGTGCCTCGCTTGTTATAGTTCACCAGCCCTGTCGGCTAATATCTGCAAGCATTTTACGCCAGTCATCTTAATTACAAGTGACTTCATCCACGCCCAACATCATCACTTCTGGTAATGACCAGTCACTATTATATGAGCACCCGTGCACTTTCACCGTCTTGGTATCGCGGCACTTTCAAGCGCCCCACACAGACTACAGATGATTCATGTGTCCAGGTTCATGCCGAAAGACTGAAGTACATATACACATCTTGATTTCCACCTTGGAACAGCACTCTGTGTAGACTTCCACATCACCAAAACTGACCATGCATGCTCAGCTTCTCTCCCTTGTCGTCGCTGCAAGCCTGGCGCAAGCTCAGGACGCGCGTATGATGCGTTTTGCGTGCTCCCAGCTCACAGTTGAACGACTCGATCCACTCGTGAATCCGGGATTGGTGGGCTCGCCTCATACACATCAGATTGTGGGAGGAAACTCCTTCCAGCCGGAGATGGATCCTAAAGAATATGACATGGTGTCTAAGAGTACGTGCACGAGTTGCACATTTAGTGAAGGTATGCTTCTACGATGATGAATCCAGTCGGTGGACAGAGTATCTCGCAACTTCTGTCCCGAATCATTTACTGATTGCATCGTTACAGACTTCAGCAATTATTGGACGGCAGCCCTATATTTTCGCGCCCGCAACGGAACATACAAGCGAATCAAGCAGGTTGAAAACGAAGGTCTCCAACAAAGTGGGGGAATGACTGTCTACTACATCCCACCATATGACGGGGTCAGCAATGTCACAGCATTTGCACCTGTACGAAAGACCACCCTGGAACCCCAAAACTACACGATTGCCTCAGGCTTACTCAAGTAATAGGGTTTCCGAATGCTCGCCGGCAACCCCATGCTCCGTAACACCACTGGCGAGTCTCGCGGGATCTGCCACCGCTGCCTCTTTAAGAACCAGCAGCCGTTCGGTGGCGCACCATGCACTGGCAATGATACCACATCACTCCCAGCCCACCAATGTGAGGGAGGTATTCGCACTCAAGTCACCTTTCCTACATGTTGGAATGGTAAGGATCTCGACTCGCCTGATCATCAATCCCACGTCACGTACGCCACAGTCCCTTTCGAACCGTATGCCGATCCCGTGGTAACGCGCCCATACACACCTGCTTTGGAGCGAGGAAAATGCCCTGATACGCATCCGGTGCATTTGCCGCAGGTTATGTATGAGGTAATATTCGATACTACGCCATACAATGATCCGGACCTGTGGCCGGAAGATGGAAGTCAACCTTTGGTATTCTCCATGGGGGATGCGTGAGTGCTTCGGAAAATAGAAGATGTGTACACAATACTGACCAAAGTCACCAGAACCGGCCACGGAAATCATGGCGACTACATGTTTGGCTGGAAAGGCGATGCGCTTCAGCGCGCACTGAACGCACGATGCGGTAATGATGTGTGTAGCGAATTGAAGAGGCAGACGGATGAAGAAGCTATGAACTGCACTATTGCGCAGAAAGTGGTCGAAGACGTGGATGGTGATGAATGTAAGTTTGAGACTTCTGAAATAAGAAGGTTAAATGCTGACTCTTGCAGGGCTTCAAACACTGCCGGGGGGAGTTGAGATCAACGATTGAACCAGTATTCAGATTTCGAGGTGGAACACTGCACTTGTTGACGAGTCTACCTCATTACCAACAGTTGAGGCTCGGCCTCACTGACACTCTATGATATATCTCGTTACTGTACAGCGTTGGAAATCTCAATATTCTCAAGTCCTGGCTGCAAGATAATTATTTTCCAACCAAGGCGCGGAGCAACGTATATTCCCCCCTCAACGTTCGTAATACAAGTGTGAAATGATGCTAAAGCATGTACTTTGCAACTAGGCGATGACAGGTGCACATCGCAATGTCTAGTTGTAATGCAAAGGGTGTCACAGCCGTCGTGACATTGTTCATTGTGAACATGAGACAGAAACAATTCACCAAACAACACCGTCAATCTGACTCGATAAATAACACCAACATTGTGCATTTTTCTAGTAGTGATATAAACGTCTGGTTTGTTCCCCAGTTCTTTGCTTCGTACAACACAACCACATCCAATACCGGGAAAGATCATGACACAGGTCACTACTGTCCAGAAAGTCGCACACGATCCTTACCGAGACATGGGTGATATATTCGTGATAGATTCACCTCAAGTAGATAGCATCGGCAACATGCGCAGGCAGGTCTCTGCGATTATTGCACAGGCGACTGCGCAAGGTATAGACCCAACCGACGTCATCCCCTCGGAAATGCAGGATCATTTCCAGGGCCTGACCAAGCTAAAGGAGGCACAGGAATACATCAAAGAGTCCGACGCCCGGCAAGCCGACCTCGAGCAGAAACTTGCCGATGCCGAGAAAAAGGTGAAGGAGGCCCAACAGACGGCGGAGAACATGCCTGAAGACCATTTGCAGCGGCTTCAGGATCTCCGCATGGCCCAAAGCAGCGTCGCTTTCTATCAGGGCCTTCACAAGGATGCCGAAGACCGCGCCGACAACTTCCAACGGAAATGGAAGGCTCTATTCGACAAACGGCACTCCGATGAGGCGCTGGAGCTCCGTGTCGACTCTCTGAAAGAGCAGTCAGAGTATCAGAAAACTATCATCGCTCATCTGAGATCCTCGAACCGTAGCATGCAGAGCATGGTGGAATCGACGCAGCTGACGCACGAGCGTGCCATGGCAGAGAAGGCCAAGCAGATCCAAGCCATGAAGGATAAACAGCGGGCCGAGGCCATTTTGAGACAGGAGCAGGAGGAAAAGGCCAAAGCCGTTGATAGCGAGCGTGACGAGATCGACCTTGTGGTCACTGGCCTGGTTGTGGACCTTGAGACCCAGACCGCAGACGCTGCTTTTGCTCTGAACAGAGCATCGGCACGCAAGCGCAAAATGGAGCAGCTACATATGAGCATCATCTGCGAGGTTGCGTGCCTTCGTCGTATGTTCTCGCGTTATGCAGAAGTGCTCGAGAGGTACCACCTTGTTATCCGTAAATTGGTGAGAGTCGCGCCAATGAATACCGTGAGGCTTCCCGAGGAGAGTCATGCTGCGCTGGAAGCGGCGGCTAACGAGCTTGAGTTGTTTGTTTGTATACGTGACTCTATGGCCGGTGAGCCGGAAGATGCGGTTCGGATCGAGCTCGGCATTCTGGGGGGTTCGGCCAAGGTTCTGCTCGACACCATGGCCAGCATCGCTGACGCTTTTGCTGGCTCACAGGCTGTTGTTGACTCTCGTTCTGGTGGTGTGTGGACTTCACTCCGAGCTGGACTTTATGGTGCGTCCAAGTAAATAAGTTATGACTCCAAGTGAGGAAATTGATACATATCATGTAGATTGCGTTGGGTGGGCGGCTGCTAAGATAAGCTAGTGAACACTCAAAATCGAGGCATTCAATGTTTTTATGAATACAAGGTCATCTTCTCCACAGTCTAGGTGTACAGTGACGTAGCCGATGTAATTGAAGTCCTCGTTGGCGGATGCGTGACCTGTAAAAGTCACACAAACGGCCGCTCCGACCGCTTTCACTCCACTCGATTCACGGAATTGCCACAAAAACAGCGACAGCCAACGAAGAGACCATCCAGATGACTGTGAGAAGTCCAAGATTAGGAGGACAAAACCTTGATGCAATTAGCTAGTGAGATCGAATCCAGTAGGTGCGCGCATGGGTACGTACTCTTCTAAACTGAGGCCGATGAATCCGGCCCAAAACAGCCACTGTGCGGTCCAAAGAAGGACCATGGTTATTATCGTGATCAGAGATAGTCTCACCACTCCCTTTTTGATGATCCGGTTGTTTGGACCTTTGACTGGGAGAGTGCCGTAGACTCTGTAAGTTTGTCCCTCGTCACTCATCAACGGTGTTTCCTCGAGATCCCAGTCCTTGTCTATCCAATAACATGCAAACCTCTCTTCCAACCATATCCATGACTCATTGAATGGCTTAAAAAGCTCATCAGCAACGCTTGGCGCTGCTGGTTTGCTCGCATGTGACTCCGATACACTGGCTTGAGTGTCTCCAGTTGACATACTTGGTCTGCGTATAGCCTGCGTAATGAGAACTATGGATACAATCATTACAACGAGCCACATGAGTGCTCCGGCATACATGAATTGTGCCGATGGTATCGCGTCCAGTCTTGCCATGACGTGACTGTAGAAGCTGTGTTCTCGACCATAGGTAACGGTTGCCACCATATGAAATGCGGATAGGGTTTGGAGAATGGTTTCTGAAAACAGGCAAGAAGCGGCTGTAGAGAAACTCGACCTTTCGTAGGGTCGAACGCCAACCATCAAGATCGTTAGCCAAGTAAGCCGAGGCATGGAGCACCAGAGGAGAACCAGTTGAATGACGGGAATGTTCTCATAACCAAGTGTTGACTGGACGAGGACGGCATTGATCCAGTTTGCGAAAAGGTGGAAAGCGGCCATTGTAAGCCCGGTCAGAAACCAAGATCGTGAGTAGTGTAAATAGCTACGCGCGGTTCCAACAAAAACAACTGTTTCCGGTCCAAAAGATCTAGCCAGAACAGTGCCTACGTTGATAAAAGCAAGGCTCGCAAGCTTCCACTCAGTGGAGGCACACGTCTGCGTTGATTTCGAAGGTTTGTATGGCTTGATGCTCCATCGCCACGGAATCATGTCGAGCGGAGTAGGGGCGGCCAACTCACGCCAATGCTTTGGTAAGCCGTCCCATCCCTGCTCACTGCCACAAAGATCGTAGAGCCACTTCACATAATCTATCCGGGTTTCGAAGACATGACACGATCCTTTGCAAGTGCTGTAGCTGATATTGCGGCAGAAGCAGGCTCTGTCCACTGCTCGTTTGATTGTGCAGTAACCGCTGGAGTCGACCTTGCAGGCATCGGTCATGCATTGATCACTGAGCCTGGTCACCTTTTTTGGCATGTCGGCGACGCAGTCGGGCCAGTGCCAGTCTTCGCCTGGAATGTAAGCGGAAGGTGTGGTTTTGAGTTCGTCCATCCAGTTGCCAGGCAGGGAAGTCGGCCCACAGGTGGCATTCAACCACAGCCGCTCCATTGTCAAGGCTAATTCTGGGCCTGAACAAGGTTCCGATCCTGGGTCGGCGCCGAAAGCTTTGCAGAAGCATCGTTTATCGAAATAGTTGTCATATGGTATTGTGCGCTCAGTGAGGTCGTAACCCGTCGTTTCGAAGCCCAAAGTAACCATGGACCCTAGGGGTTCACTGTACTCCCATGGACGAGCGGCGTTTCCGGTATGTCGGGTGTTGGATGTAAAACCACAGGAGGCCAGGACATATTGGAATGGCTCCATAGATGGAGCGGAAGCCGAATCTGTCAGGCACGTTGGCGCCTTATTGGTCACATCAACAGCCGCATATCCTTCAGTGAGGGAGGCCGGGGAAAGGGTCTGTAGCTCATTGGCATCGCCGACATCAGCAAGCCATGTTCGACCGGTAATGGTGCGAATCCACCGAAACAGTTGCGCTTTAGCAAGCACTGAGCGGCCGCAGTATGGTAGATATGGTCTGACGATATCAGAGGAAAACTCAGTACTGAGGCAGCTGAGCTGAGTGAGCCATTGATGGTGGGTACAGATTATCCCAAAGTGCCTGGTGCATTGCTTGCTGGTACACCTTGTCATGGTACTCAGCCAGGTGGAGTGATCCTGCTGAGCAATACACTGTGGCATGGAAATCAGATCTTCAGGGTTTACCCAGCCATTGCGATTCTCCAGGGGAGTCAAAGGGCGGTCCTTTTCGTCAGGTTCAATCCTAGCAGGCTGAAGAACTTCTGCCGTCTTTCTTAGTTTTGGAAACCTTGGAAGCTATCCGTGGAGATTACCTTGCGCAGCTACCCTGCAAATGCTGGCCGTCAACAGTACAGACCATATGGTGGATATCTTCATCCTGCTTCCAGCGTCCAGCGTCGGAGCGCTGCACTTTCCAGGCTCTATGGGATGGTGGTTGCTTGTGGATTATGTGGTTCAGCGGAGACCAGATGCCTATCAGGTGCGGGGCTGCGGTACGTTTCGTCATCCGCAGCAGCGACCAATCGATGCGGGCCTGCAACCGCTGTCAGGTACAGCCTCCAAGCAGCAACCATGTAGCATCTTTCAAACATTCCTGAGATCAACTCTTGTTTTCTACGTGTGCATTGATAGAAGCGGCACTCTGGGAAAGTTCGAAGAATACATGACCTTTTTCTGTTCCTATGCCTGGTATACTCAAGATTCCACATTGGAACATATCCCTCCGCACCGCTGAATGCCTAGTGAATCTTGCATATGTGGAACTTTACAACATGTTTCAAAGTAATGTATTTGACATTATTCATTGCGAAGAGACGTCGGGTCTCTCCGGGTACTACGACGGGATCCCCTCACGGAAATGGATCGTATTCTCGTATTCCCAGACATACTCCGTCCACCTCGACGCCATCGATATGCTGCGATACTTTCCCGTTGGCGCCGAAGCGGATGAGATCCCCACCATTCGGATCACTGGCCACCATCGGCTTCCAGCCCAAGGTTTCCTGCGGGCCGTGATACGGATCCTTGACGAAGGCGAGGATATGGTCCTGCATCGACAGGCTGACGTCGGCTTCGAACTGGGTGGAATTCGCCACATGGTCCAGGAGATGATATGTCCCGAAGGAGATGGGAATGTCGCTGGCGTGGTACGCGCCGAGCCACTTGTACGGGTTCAGATTGGGAAACGTGCCCGCATGCTGGAACCGGAAGACGGGAACGTCGGCGCCCATCCGATTGCGATACACGGTCGAGTTGAACGTCGGACACACGCCGACCGCGATGTCGTAGGCCGTCACCAGCGGCTGGTATGGGCCCGCGGTCAGGTTGTCCACCGGCCACGGGACCAGCGACGAGAACTCGTTGGCGACGGAGGAGATGACGATGGGCACGCGCGCGATGAGACCGGCCTCAGCCCGCGCCTTGTAGTCGGAGAAGACGATGCGATCGTCGACAACCGGTGGGAAGGCCAACGCGGGCGTCGCACCCCGATCGCCGTACTGGCCGATGAAGTTCTCGATCATCGCAAACGGCACCTGGCGCATGCAGTCGAGCTCCGCCGCACCGTCGTCGTCGTCGCTGTCGCTGCTGCAGGCGGCCGCGCACCCGACATGGCGCGCCACGAAGCTGAAATTGGAATATGCCAGAGTCGCGGGCGGGGTGCCGAGGATGGTCCCCGACTGCAGGTAGTAACCTTGGGCGACGGGGTCCTCGCGGAAAGCAAAGGCGTGCATGTCGGTGCCTGTGGCGCCCGCCGACCGCCCCCACTGCGTGATGCGGGCTGGGTTGCCGCCAAAGGCTGCAATGTTGTCCCGGACCCATTCGAGCGCGGCGCGCTGGTCGAGGATGCCGAGGTTCTGTTCGGACAGCCCGCGCGCGCTGGGGAAGCCGAAGATGTTGAGGCGGTAATTGATGGTCACGACCATGTGCGACTGCGATCGCTCGACCCACGCCGTCGGCATCTGCCACGGGATATCGATGCCGCCCATCACCCAGCCGCCACCCGTCATGAAGAAGAGGACGGGGAATCCGCCGGCGGGCGGGGGTGCCGTTGGCGTCCACACGGCCACGTACAGGCAGTCCTCGGACGTGGCCTCGCCCACCAGCCCGGACGTGTCATTCTGGAAGCCGTTGTAGATGAGGTTGCCCTTGGTCAGGTCCGTGTTGAAGAGCGTGATCAAGGACGTGACGAACTGGGGGCACGACGGTGGAAAACGCGTCGCATGGTGATGCTCGCTCGACGGCGAGAGCTTCTGCGGCGGCAACCAGCGGCGCGACGCCACGGGCGGCTTCGCGAACGGGATGGCCCGGAATTGGCGCGTCCTCGGAAACCGGGCATCGATGAGTCCCGTGTAGGTGCCTGTGGAGGTTTCGACCGTGAGATCATCGGAGCTCGGGCACTTGGCCTCTCCGCCGAGAACGGCGTCGGCCGCCAGCGCGAGGAGAGCCAGGATCGCGAGCTTCATCCTGAGCAGTTTGCGGGCGTCGATTCCCGGCGTCGGTGGATTTCCCTCTCCCTATGTAGCAATCTGCTTCCATCGCCCCCACAGGCGCATGTCACTCACACCAACTTCCCCAACACCTGAGCATGGAGATCTGTCTGTTATCGCGCAAATGAAAGACGATTTTGGAAAAGTTCGGAGGAATCAGAGTGTACAACATCCTGAGGTAGTTTAGTGCTGACGTTCCTGATCATAGGCACAATTTGTTATCTGGGGTCATATTAGCCCCGCCTTTCAAGAAACGGTCGCACTGCAGAATGCAATATACCTCGCAAAAGCATCCAATGGTAAAGCACCGAGACGATGATGATGAGACTCGCTGCTGCAACAGAGCAGTTTGAATCATCTGGGAGAAGTGTGGTCTTTCGCTTACTACTTTCGCTTACTAGACGTGTGGATTCTGTCGAGGTTATACCTAAAGGGGCCATGCGTTCTGGAAATGCAGACACCGGATCGTCGTCTCGTACGAAAACGCAAAAGGTAGCTAGGACGTAAGTTTTTATTGTGAACTATCACATATCTTGGGAGGGAAACGCCGAACTCAGATGCCAATCCCAAACTCCAGAGTTCACCACACACAAGCCCATTCCGGTGATTCTCTAAATACATTTTCCAACCACTACAATCACTCCTTTCGTCCATCGCAGTCCAGCTAGCGCCGAAGGATCAAAGGAGTAACCGTCACTTCCTGGCCAATTTGAACCTGGTAGTGCTGGTCTTTCCACAACGCCCCCAGTTGCGCCACTTCATCTTTGCGGATGTCCTTGAGATCCCGTGCAAGAACGAAGCGCCGGATCACCGACTCGTAATCAATCTCATTGGAAGGAGTCGTGTAATGGCCATCACCCGACAAGGCCCCACCATACGCCGTAGATGCAAAGACTTTCCAGCTCCAATGCCGATGGAAAGTGCGAACAAAGTTCTGCGTCGACAGTTCCCACGGACAAGTAGTTATATCCATGGCTTGGAGGCCACGAAGGCCAGAAACGAAGTCTTCGTTCCAGTTGTCGCCGGAAAAGACGACCTCGTTCAGTTTCTGGTGGTGGACAACCGTGATCCAGAATAAACGCGCAGGGTCGTCGGCCTCGGTACCGTCGAACAGTTTGTTCAGTGTTTCCTGGTCGAAATCCATCTCCGAATGACCGGACTCGAGTTGCTCGCCGTACTCGAACAGCACCCTCCAATAGTTGAGTAGACGGCTGCAAACATTGTCATCTTTGAAAGCCACAGCGACGAGATACAGATCAACCATAGCCCTGAACGACCAGTCGATACGTTCGCAATTCGTTTTGCAGACGTACTTTGCATCCTTGGCGCGCATGTATGATGACAGGGTGAAGTCATACTTGGGTAGCGTCTGTGGCCTGTCGTGGCATTCATCAATACAGGCAGCGTACCTCTCGACGGTGATGATGTCACTAGCTTCCATTGCGATGCTTTTCGGAGCCCCCAGTGTCCCGTACAGCTGGGAGTGTGGTCCCAAGTGCAGGCTGGGAATGTAGACCTTCCCTACAAAATGCCCATTCCCATCTGTGACAGAAATTTGGACATACTGCGAGACAGTATCGAGCTTCCTAGCGCGGCCACTGGGTCCTGCAATGTTCGCATGTGCAGTATCATTTTCTTGCATGTCATCCAGAGCCAAGTCTGGAAGGGTGGGAACGATATTAGGAGCATCTCTCGAAGCTTTCCTGTCTTTGTCGATAGCTGGTATCTTTTGCTTTCGAACGCCGTACTCGATGTGGCGATCTTCTGAATTTTGATGGTCTCGTTGTGTCGCCGTTTGATCAGCGGGAGCTGCACCTTCGTGCCGGAGGGCCGCTGACCGAGTCGCACCGTTTGTGAAAACCGACTTCTTCTGCGCCTGCTCCTTGTTCGCCTTCGACGGCTTCTTCTTACCACCGTACGCAATCACCTCAGGGTAGTCCTCGTGGCTTTTGCGATACGAAGACCAGTTCTTCCAAAGCTGCTGCTGTGAAACTTTCTTCCCGTAGCGCTTTTCATACATTGTGATGATAGCTGGGAAGGGAATTTTACCAGAGGTGGTTGAGCGAGAGCCATATGGATCGGGTTTATTGTTGTCGCGGGTAAATGTCGTCCATTGTACTTGCTCCTCCCGGTACGCTGCCGCCTCCTCCTCGGTGGCATTGTGGCCTAGCTCACCGATGACTTCTACGTCTATCGTACCGATGTTCCCTCCTTTCCTAGTGTTGCTCTTTGCACCATTTTCGGTTTCGGGAGTCTCAGCCTTCTTCGCGGTGTTTCCTTTGGCAACATCATTGACCTGGTTGGTACCTCCATCGTTGGAATTTTCACCGACCCCGTCATCTTTGGCTACCAACCCGTCATAATAGAAACCAGAGCCGGCAGAGCTCGATATTGGAAACGAATTTGCGTTCACAAAGTGCTCCCCTGCCTCGTTGGGGTTGTGGAAAAAAGGGTGGTACTGCGGCTCATTCAGACCCGCAGTGATCTCGTCTGTCCTAATCTTCTTGTATATATTGTTTGGAAGAGGCGAAGATCCAACATCTTTGTTGGCGGTTTTCAGCAGAGAGGAGGTGGCCTTACGCTTGGTCATTGTGTAGGCTCTTGAGCTGCGTATTCGACGAGTGGGACTGGTTGTCAGTTTCGAATGAGCAGGCTCGGTGTAAAGAAGGGAAATGATAAGAGTTGCAGTTCAGGTACGGGTATATATGTGGAAGACAGACGAAAAGGCTAGGCGAGACCCAGTGGCTGACACGTGACCGGGTCGTTTCACCTAGCACATTCGGTGGGGGAATATTATTCACGTACAAGCTGCGGGCTGCTCGCCTCCACCCTCACCGCCAAGAGAGCTGCAACAACGGGATGAAATCGCGACAGAGACCGTTGAAATCGCAGTCAATAAAGATTGCGATGCAGTCGTTTGTTTGGGCTACTAGATTCGTAATGTATGTTTTAGATGAACCTTCGACATATGAGATCAAAGTCGCGGTTCACGACCTATACTGGAGCCTGTGCAGTGTTGGAATCCATGCAACTTTCAAGACCTATAAAAACCTCCAGTAGCGTCAGCTAGCGTAGCTTTACGTGGATGATGCACGAAGCAAATACCAAATGAATCCATGTGACACCTGGTGAGCGAAAACAAGTTCTCTATGCGTGATGTACTATTGTTTGTTATTTCTTATTGAAAGTACAATTAGCCCAGTCAGCTGATAGATTTATGTCCCGCAAGAATGAAAGCAGGTTAACTGTGAAGAAATTATTTGTCAGCAGTCTACCGATTCAATGCCATTTTGAGTAGGAGGCTGAACCTGGTCCGATCCTTTTTTATACCGAGCAGTTTTTATGTTGTTAATCTTCCAATTTCTGTTTTTGATCTGCTAAAGCGATGTAGCTACTGTTCACTTGAACACTATTGGTTGTAATATATCGCTCACTCCTAGACACTGTTCAAATCTGTATGGGTAGATAGTGCAAAAGGGTAAAGATGATTCTGTATACACTGATCTGATGAAGCATGTACAGAACAATTGGGTAGAAAGTTTGCAGAGTAAAGACTTGCTCTCTTCTATTAAATGCATTCTAAATCTATAGCTTTCTACGGAGAAGACAAAAGTGTGCCTAACATTATACATCCTCTCTAGGAAAGGTCCAACGATCTATTTAACAAAGGGAAGGGTGAAACTCAAGAGCAAAGCTCAACGAGGGTGGTAAGAAATGAAGGACCGACGGCCCTAAAAGGCGTACACAACGCATAACTGCTTCAAAAAATACCAACTACTCCGCCTTCTTACTCGCTTTGGTCCTCAGCTTCATGAGAACATATACAAGCGCGTAGCTCGAGAGCGCAAAAATTACGCATATCGCCGCATCCCTCCATCCATAATAGTGCTCGTTGAGATTGATAGTGGACAGAAAGTCACTGCCTTGCCTATACTGACATACCTTGCAGTTTGCCGTGGCATCCGGATTGGTCAGGCTATTCCGTGCACCAGGCCCCTGAAGCCACGCTGCGAGGTACTGACCACAGGTTTGGTTCGCAGGAGGGCTGAAGACTGCGAACTCGGACTCTGTGCATTGGATTTCCCAGTCCCAGTCCGCGAATACCAAGAGAGAGCCCATGAGGTAGTTGAAGGGGTTCAGGTAGTATATCCAGTATCGCCAAAAGGTTTGGATTTGTGCGTATGGAACGAGCACACCACAAAACGAGACAAGAGTTCCGATGATGAGAGGATTGACGAGCGATGCGAAGACGGCGTTTGGGGCGTATGCAGCAATAAACTGCCCAATTCCGGTGTAGATGAATTGGTACACCAGCATGACAAAAAACGTCGCACCAGCCTTGTCAGCAGCAGCGGGAAGTCCAGCGGTGAAGTAGAAGCAGACGAAGTACAAGACTCCGCAAATGATAAGGTATGGGATCTCGGAAACAATGAGACCGGTGACGAAAGCAACCCAGGAATACATCTTTGACTTCTTCTCGCGCGTTTCGTAAATGTCGCGGCGGTCGATAAACAGCGGCTGTAATTGCGCCATAACACCCGCGGCAACGAATATGTAATTAAAGAGCGAGAAGAGGACAAGCTGTTGATCCGCGACTGAGTTTCCGATTTGCCAAAACGAGAAGCCAACAAAGAGCGCTACACCAATGTGAAGCGCGAACTTGTTGTTCACGTAGTCGATGTTGCGGTAAAGGCTGACATTCATACGGTGTGTGACAAGTTTCGTTTGGGTCCACATACTGGTTGCGAACTCGTGACCGTCGTCGAAGGTGCCTGCCTCCTTGTTTGCAGCGTCGACGATAAGGCTGTCGAGGTCTTTTTGCATTCGTGCTGCTTCTGGCGAGTCGAGCCAAACCTGATGCCAATCGCGATGACCAGTAACGACATCGATCATATGCTCAGCAGGATTGGCACCTTGTGGACAAGCTGCATCGTAACGGCCGAAATACTCTTTGATGGTTTCCGCGTTGTCCCCAATATCGCCAAAATAGACCATCTTGCCTCCTTTCGCAAGAAGTAGGAGGGTATCAAATTGGGCAAAGAGTTGAGCGCTTGGCTGGTGTATGGTGACAAGGACGGCTTGGCCGACATCTGCGAGCTTGCGAAGGAAGCGAACGGTGTTGAAAGCGGCTTGGCCATCGAGACCAGACTATAGCCACGAGGGTCAGCATGATCTTCGAATGCAAATGCTACGGAGGGGGGATGAACATCAGCATATACTGCCTCAGTGCCGACATTTGATGTTCAAGCTGGCTAAGAGATGATCTCAAGAAATTTCTTCACTTACAGTCGGCTCATCTAAGAAGATCAAGATTGAAGGTTTCGACACTAGCTCGACACCAATAGTGACGCGCTTGCGCTGCTCGACGGACAACCCGGCGCCAATATTACCAATGAGCGTATGCTCCAGATCGTGAAGCTCGAGTAGGTCTATGATGGAATCAACATAAGCAAGCTTCTCCTCACGCGGCGTATCGCGACTTTGACGAAGTAAGGCGGAGAACTCGAGCGCTTCACGAACTGTTGCGAATGGCTCATGTACGTCAAGCTGCTCACAATAACCCGCAGACCGTTGAAAGGATACAGGTAGTGGACGTCCATCGACCAGGATCTCGCCATGAATTGTGCCTTCGGTCTTACGTTGCGCAAGGACGTCTAGAAGTGTCGTCTTTCCGGCACCAGACGAGCCCATGAGAGCGCCAAGGCTCCCGGGTTTGACGTAGCCATGAACCTTGTCGAGCAAAGTGCGATCGCCAGACGGTGTTTTCACAACATATGAAAGATTCCTCCATGTGAAGACTGATGTGTTGCGCACAAGACTGCTGTCAAGCTGGCCTTGAGAGTTGTCAGTATCTCCAGCGCTGGGAGAAGCGTTAGGCTTCTCACTACCTTGCGCTTCCTCGTCACGAGAAGTAGGAGTCTTTGGCATCTTCTTATGGTTTTCGCGAGGAATCAATAGCGAGGCTCCCGAGCCGGCGGTATCGTCCCAACCCGAGGTAAAGTAGATGGTCAGGCCGACGAAGAGCGCCCACCAAGCGAAGAGAATGCCCAGATTGCGCCAGATGTGCGATGGCGAATACGAAAGGCTGGCCAAATACTGTTCACCAGTGACAAATGTAGCGCCGGGAGTGGCTCCTGCTACGCCAGCGCAAGACTGACTATTGGGATCTTGATATTGCGGCAGATAGTTTGGAATGAGGTTGTTGTATACGCAGGGAATGACCTGGTCTTTGAACTCGTTGGCCATCAAGGCCTCGAATCCATAAGAAAGGGGATTGATCCAGTAGATCCAGACGAACCATGGATGCATTGCGGGTTTGGGGATCTGGTAACCGATGTAGAGAATGAGAGCTGTCACAGAGAAACCAGAGACTTTAGAAGCGGCATCGAAGTTTGGAAAACCGGCGCCAATCATTCTGAAGAATGCCGTCATTGCAAACGTCGTTACGTAAACAATGAACCAGTCTAGACGCCATATGTTAGTGTTTATTGATAACATGGTACGAGGATCACTCACTTGTAAAAAATGCTGCTGCTGTAGCCTTTAGTGCGGTCATCCAATAGATTACAACGATGAATGCGGTAACTTGGAAGAGTAGGATCGGCACATCTGCGGCAACTTGCGCGATACAAAAGGCAGCTGGGTTATAGAAAGCAAAGTTCTTGTGTTTTGCGAGGATAGGACGACCGGCGTAAGAGTCTGTGACTTCTGACATAGCCATTAAGGCGTTGTAGAGGAGAGCCATGAACAGCGCACCACCCTTCACGAAGAGACCAGCGGAGTTTGCGGGCGCATTGTAGAACAATGAGCCAGCAATCAAAGCTTGCACTAATGTAGCACCTTGTTTGATTATGAAGGTAGCTTTGTCGCCCCACAATATCTGGTATTGCCGGCTAACGCACGCTTGTACCTGCTGGCTGAACGAAACAGTCATGGGCGACAACCTGGGAAGGTGTGGAGATTTATCCATGGCGATGGCTTCTGTGAAAGCTCTCGTGTTGCTTCTAGCTTCGTCGGTGTTCGGATAGTCAAGCTCGCGATCTATCCTAGCTTTGATAGACGATTGGCGATATGCCTGCTCCAGCTCAATATTGTTACGAGGAAAACGGGTCTCGTATTCTGGTCGAATCTGTCGTTCAGATGGTACAGTGACACCGGTGAGGAAGTCAGCAACGTTCGCTCCGTCGCGGCACACGAAACCTTGATCCTCCAGAAATGGTCTTGCCTCCTCGCGAGAGCCGTAGAAAACTTGTTTGCCTTCATCGAGAACCAGGACTTTGTCAAATAGGTTGTAAATGCTATTTCCAGCTTGGTAGAGTGTGACGATAGTAGCAAGACCCATGGAGTCTGTCAAACAACGTATGGCCCGTGTATACTCCAGCGCCGTACTTGCATCAAGACCTCTTGTCGAGTTGTCCCAGCATGTCACGCTGGCTCGAGTGCAAAGTGTCTCTATGATAGAAACCCGCTTTCGTTCCCCGCCAGAAACGCCGCGAACGAAAGCATCACCCACTTTGGTATCTTCAGTATGAGAAATTCCCATCGAGTCGAGCAAGAAGGATTTGAAAGCTTTTCGATAACTTTCTCGGCTTTCTGCCCTTTTCGGTAATGTATGAGGAACGTTGAGACGAGTTGCGAAATCCATCGTTTCTCCCACTTTCAATGTCGGATAAAAAAGCTCTTCCTCGGTGTTGATCACGATAGATCCTCGGTACTGCTGTGCCTGCTTCGCATCGAGGGAGCCGAAATTAACAACTCCATCGACTTCAGTGTATCTATCGAGATTTAGCACTCGAATATCTGAAGCAGATTTCGGTCAGTACATACCCCTTTCTCTTGTTGGCGAGCATCTTGAGCAACGTTGTACATCCAGAACCTGGCCGTCCCAGAACCAAGAGCATTTCACCAGGCTTCACACAGCCGGAGCTGGCGTCGAGGATCGTTTTCAAGCCAGGTTTATGTCTTGATTCTTTGACCTGCTGAGGGATGTTGAACTGACTCAGTGCATTCTCCTGCAGCCGAGCGTCCGATGGTACCACTTTAACAGTCAGATCTTTCCAGGTGACTCCAAGTCGTCTGCCTTCAGCGTGGTCGTCCAGCTGGAATTGCTTCACATCGCCAGCAAGCCTCCACTCTTCGACCTTCGTTTTGGTGGATTCACTGTCTGTCTCATCGTCGACTTGCATCCAGTTTGTATCGTCATCGTGATGCGACTTGCCGGAGAACGTTCGAGATAAGGTTCGAAGAATCGAGTCCCCAGTCCCTGCGGGCAGAGAGGTGGAAATGCTGTTCCTGCGATTATCCATTACTATTGGAAAAGCCTTTGGAAAGCCAACTCCAGACGTTGAGAACGGCTTCAGAAGCTAGATCCGAACGTGACAAAGTCAATCGAAGGTATTCGCACAGTGTTTTCAAAATGTGTTTTGACGAACTTGAGATAATAAGAAGGTACAATACACTCACAGCCAGCTAATAAGATAAATCACAAAGTGGTTCTTATCGAGACCCCTATATTCGTAAGTAGTCAGATTAGTTCGGGTGCCGAGGGCTCCGATTGCGAACGCGGAACTATCATTCAGCTTTGTGATTGGCTGGCAGGGTTAACTTTCGCCCGTCTTCTACCTTGGGCGTCTTGTTTTGAACAAGTAGGGACAATCGTAAGAGCGAAGTGCCGACTTCCGATGTTTCCCGAAAGTCGGCGTTACTCTGTGATTGAATCTGGGCTCCTTCATTACAGGCCGTGCGTCGCAACCAAGTCGAGGATCTATCGTAGATGATTACAATGTTGTAGAACGTTGGAGATCTTGCGTTGAGATCTGAGATGTTCCACCGTGGGATGTTGTACATTGTGTATTTATGCGGACCAAAACTGGGTAGGCTCGTCGAGTGTTAAATGAGATGCCGAGAGCCCCACGTCGCTGTTCATTGGTTGCAACTGATCAATCAACATACTATGTATTGAGTTGATGAGTGCAACCGGGGAAGGTGCCGTTGATGCTTCTGAGATGCTGCTGTGCGTTACCTAAGCGGATGGCCAAGATCCCGTTCCGTGTCAAGTCCCAGTAGAGAAGGGCCGAGAGCTGATGGAAACGTTGAACGAGATACTTAGGGTCCCCACATGTCGGCTTACATATGACAGCGCGGAGTTTGCAGTACTACTTCCGAGATGTTGCGATGACGAATCTTAGCAAAGCCACGCGGTCGGATAATCCAAGATCCCGCCCCGAGTGGCAGACCTACCCAGCCCTCACAGTCACCTGATCTAGGTCACGTGCCTTATTCTTCTATCTTGCGGAGCGTAGTGAAGCAATTTATAGTTCAACGGGGGTTTTGAAATCCGTAGAAATCAAAATTCGCCTAAAGTAGTAACTTTCTCGGGGTCTGGACTCCTTTCCACCCTCCCACACCTCGCCCAGACTAGTCGCGCACGGAAGTCGCAATTGCTGCTGGAAGGCCAGTCGTTGAGTGATTGAGCTGTGAGTGCACACTTTCGTGAAGCGTGATTGGAATCGCGGTACGTTGTTCAGCACCGCGGCGCTGGAGGGATATCAGAGAAGGTGCATCCTTAGGTGGCTCATTACGCGGTATACGCTAGCTTAACGCGTCGCGAAAAGCTGGCGAGGCGGCTCGCTTTCTAGGCTATTGGTGTCACGTGAATTATGGCACTATATATATGATACTCAGACGGGGTATTATGTGTTCACATTTTGCCCCGTTTTGATCCTCATAATTAGGCTTAGGTTAGAACTGTTGCGGTGCGCGATGGGGCACCAGTGGATGATAGATGTGGGGACTGAGTTAATTGAGTATCTATAGGGAATGACGAGTGTGTATACAACAATAGTGACCCAGATGTGAAATTTGGCCCAAATTTTATCCATAGAATCCAGGGGCCCTGGAGACTGTAAGTTCTGCTATGGATAGTCATGTGATGATACTAGCGGCTGGGCAGGCTACTACTATGGATGAGGGCCTCGTCCGCAGTGCCTGCATGTGAGGGGATACTGAGTAGCAGGAAGGCGAGAGCGAAGAGATAGCAAAAGGGTAGTATTCAGCCAGAGATAAGACAAATCCTTAAGGGATTACTCAGGGCTCAGGCAGAGTAGTAATATATACTAGGTATCACGTGACAGAGGTATGTCGCGTGATGAGACAGGTAAGCCACTGGGCTAGGTAGGCTCCGGGCGGGTTCCTGGCCCTTTCTGACGTAGATAGGCGTGACAATAGCCCCCCCCTTTCTTGAGGCTCGTCTTAAGCCTCAGGAGGTGGTTTCTGTCGGCCATCAGGGAGCTTCGCGAGCATTAGGGCGTGGCTTTATTAGTGGGCGACCCCCGTCCGCTGCCCTGGAGTAGTTCTAGGTAGGTTGCGCTGTCTTAGTGACCTATCCCTGGGCGAGTCCTGAGCTGGTGCCAGCGCTTTAGAGGTCCTTGCCTTATGCGTAGCTTCTGGCTTCGCCCGCTGGCTAGCTCTTCTATGCTAGTTACCTGGAGTGGCCGTGAGGACTACTCCGTGATCTCTTGGTTTTGAGCTGTCTAGCTTCCCGGGGCCCTTAGGCGCCGGCTTGCTCAGATCCTTATTCTCAATTTTCCCTACGCTTGGGTCTGCCTTGGCCTCTTGGGGCTTCAGCGGCTGCTTCCTGGCCTGTGTCTATAGACCTGGTAGGTGCTCTCCGCTTTGCGCGGCCCGTTGTTTAGTTATCTAGGTTGAGCTAATACTCCTTCAGGAGTGTTTTGTAGTTATCTAAGTATACTACTAGTTCCTAAGTATTCGCCTTATTTCCCTAACCTAGCTATTTGACTAGGAAGCTCTGCCCCTTAGCTGTGTCCTTATAGGCTAGGATAATCTTAACTTCGAAGTAATTATTCTCCTCTAGCTTAATTAGGCCTAAGTGAAACTCCAGTCCCTCTCTTAGTAGGTAGAATTTCTCTAGTAGGGAAACGTAGAATACGGGGTGTATCTAGGATATACCTAGAGGTAGCTTGAGGATATAGGATAGCTTTCCTTATCTTCTAAGTATCCTAAATAGGCCTAGGTATCTAGCGTCAAGTTTCTTTAATAGCCGCTTGGTTTTCAGGTTAGTAGCTTTGAGTAGGACTGACTTACCTTTGTTAAAGTATATATTAGTTTATTTTAAGTTATACTAGCGTTACTAGTTCTTCTAGGAGTATTCTAGGGCTTTAGTAGCTTCTTACTATTACTTTACCCTCTCTATTAAGAACCCTTCTACTTGCTGACGGATCTACGGCGTCTTGCTGGTCATATCCCAGTCTAGTAGCGGTGGCTATAACTAGTAGTTATCTGGTATACTGTTAAAGCCTTTGGGTTTAACGCTAAACACTACCTTAATAGGGTATCTCCTATAGCTTAAGTAGATTTTAGAGTTATAGGTGTATTCTACTGCGTGTAGGAGTGTAGCCTAATTGTCTTATTAGTAACTAATATATATATAGAGAAACACTTCTAGCTCTTAGTTTATTCTCTCAGTTTAGCCGTCCGTCTACGGGTGAAACGCTGTACTTATTCTTAGAGTCACGTTAGTATACTAGCAGACGTCTGTCTAAAACTCTCTAGTAAATACTAATCCTCTATTAGATATTAATAAGTCTAGTAGCCCTTGCCTAGCAAACACCTGATTGAATAGGAGTTATACCAGCGCTTGGGAAGTAATCTTTTTTACTATAGGGAGGTACTAGGTATACTTTGTAAAGTGATCTACTAATACTAGTATTAAGTCAAACACTTCCCCCCCTTCGTTTTTCAACAGAGGCAGGTTAGTAATAAAGTCTAAGGAGAAATATCTCTATAGTTTAGTTACTAGGGGGATTAATTAAAGTATCCCCTAGGGCTTATACCTTTGAACTTTATTTAGTTAGTAGTTAACGTAGCCTTGTACGTGCTTTTCTATATTAGTTCTTAAGCCTAGCTAGAAGTACTTGCGGTTAAGCAGTTTAACCGTCTTCTCCTGGCTAAAGTAGCCTCCTAATAGGTTGTCGTAGTTCCTTGTAAGGATAGCTTGTTATAGAGTGTAGTCTTTAGGAATCTATACTTTCCCTACTCTACAAAGGATCCCTTTAGGATTGATATTCTATAAGGGTAAGCCTTTATACGCCTTCCCCTATATATACAACTCCACGCCTTGTACCTTTATATAATAAGCCACATTATGTTCTTATACTTCCCAGATGTGTTACGTGAGGGTGCTAGGTAGTTCCCAGCTAAAAGGTATTTCAGTTTACACAGCTACTAGGGCAAACTTGTATAAGGAGCAGGTATTAAAGTTTATTAAATAGTAAAGAGTAACCGTAATTTCCTCCTCCCTATCTTACACTTTAGGTAGGCTGGCTTTATCTATAGTCAGACTAAAGCCGGCGGATAACGTATTATTAGTAACTGGCGTCTTACTAGGGGATCCTATAGTAGTATAGTTTGTAATATAGTTAGGATCTAGGCGGGCTATTATTAATACCTTACCCTTGAGCACGCTATTACCCGCTGGCTGACCTATAGTAGTAGGAGCCTTGGGTGTCTAAAGTGCCTATACCTGAAGCTTATTTTATAAGGATGGTAATATGGCGTTACGCAGAGCCTTACTATCTCCCAGCTAGAAGCTATTAGCGTAATCAGGCCTATAGGAGGGGGTGTTAACTAGATTACTAACGCCTAGCTAGTGTTTAATTTTAAAGTTGAAACGGGCTAGTTCTTCCGCCCAGTGTGCTTACTTGGGGTTCAGAGTCTTCGTTGTCATAAAGTACTTTAAGTTATTATAGTTAGTAAGTACCTAGATAGTATCTAAAGTATACTCAAAGTAATACTACTAGAGCTTCAAGTCAATACTAATTAC
>JAGQEM010000316.1:0-21337 GCA_019202945.1 Corynespora olivacea
CGATTATCACGGTATGCGCGCGCTCAGGGGTGACAAAGATGATTGATCAATTCTGTGTAAAGACGATCTATCTACGCACGGGAGAGATGAAAGGTGTACGCAACCATTTCAGGTTGCGTACGGGGTAGTAGTCATTTGATAGTCACGTGGCTCTACAGACATCTTAAGTTACCTCGTACGGACATATACCGCTATAAATGTTCTTGAAAAGTATTATTATAATCGTAAGTACGTATTAAACATCGCCTTCAAGAAGACCTTTACTCTTTATGCTATTAGAAGAGAACTCTTCTTCGTACGATCAGGCTGCGAAAAACCACAGTCTATAGCGGATGCAATGTCACGGGAAAATGAGGAACTTGCTTGAGGTATAAACTAACAATTGGCTACTACTAAGGATTCTAGATTCTTCACTGCATCTTAGCACAGCATAATCGCCTATATATATAAGTACAGATGTTGACCGTCTGATTGTCTTATCTCAAGAATGTTGAAGAGGCGAGGTCATTTCCATGGTACTTTAAAAACATCCAGATTGATGGTTTATATGAATGTGGGTAGTTATAATCTTTCTTCAATCGTATCCTCTAATAAATGGCTTTGTGTTATTTTATTGATAGCTTATGGTATCGTCCCTACCTACTGTGAGCCTCTTTAAAATGCGGTATGAACAAACTGTCCCCCTTCCTTAACCCCTCCCTACTCTCATTTCCTTCATAGCTTACTTTGCACAAAGGACACTGAGTCCACCCCTTGGAACAAATTTTCCAAAGTTTTATAAAGTCCTCTATGCTATACTTCAATCCTCTTATCATCTTCTTCAGCGCCCTATTCCCCTGAACCCACGCTATTATTGTCTCAGCATGCAAATTTTGATTATCTGTCCGTAACACTATTTCCAGATGTTTCAGGACCTTAATGATCTCTCCTTCTCTTACCGAAGCTTCCCCTGATGCCTCTGCCCATGCAAGATATACGAGTTCACTTGTAAGCCGTTACGGAAACTTAGATTTAGCGTATATCTCTTTACCGATGAGTATACTCGTCTGCAGCGTAAACACAGTATACGCGGAAAAGGGTGGTACCTATACCGTCATGTTTTTCGTCTATATAAACACAATGCCGCTTCTTAAACTACGAAAGTTGTCGAACAAACAATTACCGTCAGCCTTGAAAGCTCTGTATGCCCGACATAATACTTCAAAGTTCGCCTTCGTTGGCGGATAAAATATCCACAACTTCTTGCCTTGAGCAAGTATAGCTGTGCCGTATCCAATATCGTGGTGTAGATCCGCAATGCCCTCGTGCGGAATGACATTCACACTTACGTTGGTCTCATGAAGATAGTCCCCTTTTGATAAGATGTCTTGTATAAATTTCGGCCAAATGTATAACTTGTCTAGCCTTAGGCTTTGAACGTTCCACAGCGCTTGTGCCGTCTCGGAAGGTTTCAAAGGTTTCGAAACGCTGAGTATAATGCTTACTACTGTTAATATGTTATCAGTGTCTTTTTTGAAAGAAAAGACCGTGGGTAAGGAAGGCTCTTCTATAATATCGGCGAGTAAGAGTTTAGCAATTGTCGCACAGTATATATACAGTCTAATCCGTGTGTGATTGTTGTTCAACTTTTGCGCCGGATTATTCAACAGCAATTATACCTAGAAGGAAAGATAGTTAGACAAGGAAATCTGCGATGACGTGTGGAATATCGACTGTAGAGACACGGAAGCTCTCGTTAGTTTTGTAAAAATTCGGAGTTGTAGGATTAACAGCAGTCAGATCTCCATGCGTACGAACTTCTTATAATTGGGTCCACTGTTCCCCCTCTGGGAGCATGTTGATGATGCCACTGATAGTGCGTGGAGGATGGAAATCCATAGTGGTCGTGACCTTGAATGCACTATGGCTAGGCTCAGTAGCGAACTTATATTGTCAGTAGGCTCGCGTGGTTGATGATGGAGGCAATGACTGTATCCAATTTGACTCTCCCTCTCCCTCTGTATAGAGGAGAGAGGGATCTATATAGCCATCTATTATACAATCTATAGGGTAGCCCCTGTTTGAGAGGAGTAACTCTAAACTGTAGTGAAACACTGTACGCACGTACGGACATATATACTATTTAAATTTTAAAAACTGAGTTTGCTTCAATATGGAAGCAGATTCAAGGTTGTTCTTCTGTGTGAATTCCATATTCGCCGGCCTCTTCTAGAACCCTCCATGTTTCACTATTCGCGTGCATATATTGGATTCAAAGAGCCCTGATAATGTCCAGAATTACGTCCACAATTCAGAACTGCTGCAAAACCAAACCAGCCAGACAAAAAAGGTTACTATTGCGCAAAACTATTAATAAGCCGGGCGTCAAGCTCGATGTGATTCGGGGCTAGGCGGAAAATGGCCCGATGATCATCGTCCGGCACCTCGAATGGATTCGGGGTGCGTGGATCGTAGTTGTTGTCCAGATCCGGAGTCCGGGCTATCTGCAGGAATGATGGTCTCAGTAGAAGATGGAGATATGAGACAAAGTCGGTTAGGCCTTTCGGCGCTGGAAACCCCGACATCAGAAACAATCCCTGTGGCCGCAGCCACGACAGTGTATGCCATGTGTTGGCTCGGTTTCGTAGATTGGTTTGCGCCTCATCGCAGAAGACATAGCCGTTATTGACGAATGGAACGAACTTGGTAGCGTCCACATTATCCATGACGAACTCAAGCGGAGCACTTCCCTGCCGCCTGACACGATTGATTTGGTGGCGAATGTGTCGCTTTGCTGCCTGTACACTACATAAGTTGTTGTATGTGTTGTATGACATGACAATCACTGTGAAACCGTTCTGCGGTTGCCGAATGTCCTATATAGGCAAATCGGCGGGTATCCGTTTGAGTTGATTATACCTGGCGTTTGGGTCTTCAATTTTGGGTCCCAATCGGATCACACGGAAGGGTTCCTGGAAGAAGTCTCCGAGATCCTTACACATCTGGTCCTGCGTTGAGTGAGGTGTCAAGACTAGATGCACCTTAGCTTCCAGAAGCCTAGATTTGGATTCCATGGCCTTGCGCCACTCTTCAAGAAATTGGTTGCCGACCTACGTGCTATAACCTGATAACCCTGTGACATAATCTTCATAGAATGCGACGCCTACCTGGAAGTCTAGACGAATTTGATACCAACGTTTCTTAGTATGCCCGTTCCTCTATTTACAATACTGATATTAAGAGGGGCAGTTTAGCCTTCTCAGCTTTACGTTAGCTTGTGTTTTGTCAAATCATATATAGCTAGTTGCTTAAGTCGCTGGGTCTATCCCTCTCCAGTTAGCCTTAGGGTCGTATGGTAACTTGATGTCTATCTTTCTACCTCGAACTCGTACATCTGCATTCCATCTTGCTTCCTAAAGCTGCCACGGGATAAAAAGACGGAAGGGCTATCGCACACATAATCGTCAGGATTTGTTTCATCTTTTGGCGCAGGATAGAATACAGCGTGTAGTCTGTTTATATACTTCAATATTATACACATTCTGCATTTTGGATACTCACGCGCTCTTGCGCCCATCGAATTTGTCCAGTGTTGCAGCACTGCATTTTTCGAGTTTTAGCTCTTTTCAAAGCTGGTTTCAGATGTTTTAGTGTTGTTTGCGAATACTGTGAAGGTTGCTGGCTGTTGATTTCGGGATATATGCTATAAGACGACACTATTGTGTATATAGTTCCGGTAATTCATGTTGGATTATTGTGATTTGGGAAATGGCGATTTAGCATTGTCGAGGGCCGTGGCGGTGCAAACATCTACGATGATGTTGCAGTAGGGGGTGCAGATGCTGAACTTGTACTCAAAGTCAAGGTTCAACCGAACAATGCGAATGAATTCCTGGACGGGATCAATGGCAGTGACAGCGAGCGGCGCGTTGTGCGTTCCAGCTACGAGCAATACAAGGGTCTTATTAACGACGTGGGCGGAGCTAACCACAAGAGCTGAGACGGAATCGATAACACCGCGCGTTTTGCGGTGACTAGGAAACTTGATTTCAATCTTGCCGAAAAATGGACGCTTCGCAGATGGGGTTGTTAGAGGCGAAGGCGAAGGCGGAGATGCTGTCGTTACGTTAGATGGTTCTGGGGATACCTAAAAGTCCTCGCACTTACCTTTGTTCCACTCGTTGGACTTGATAGCCCTTCCGGCGCGCTTTATAGCCTTGCGGATGCGCTTCATCGAACCCATGTTGGCGGCGTTGTTGGCAACGATGGAGTTGTCGAAAACAGCGCGCTACAAATCTTGGGACTTGTCGGGATCGTCCTTAGTTGCTGTGAGCTCGAGTGAAGCTGGCTTATTCATTAGGATGGCGTAGTAGCACGCATCCTGCAGGTTCAGGCCAGTTCCGCCAACGGTGGTCTGGGCTAGTAGAACGCGTGAAGGGTCGTTCGGGGGTTGTTGAACAACTCTTGAACGTCAGCTCTCTTGTAAAAAAGAGGAGTTCTGGCGGGAGACTCGATATAGGAACAGGCTCTTAGGTTGAAAAAGCCTTTGTATGGGTTGCGCGGTGGGGTTGCCAAATTGAGGGTTGCAGTAGGTTGCTGAAAAGAGAGCAGTGTGTCTGCGAGGCGGGATGAAATAGGTGGGCGTGTGATTGAAATAGTATATAAGTAGGCGAACGCTCAAGCACTAGCTGTGCGGCAATCGCGAGCGTTGCGGCGGGAAAATGACATCGTGAGCCTTGGCGTGGTGGAGTGAAAGACGCCCCAACACTGAACACGCAAAGTAATAAGACTATAAAAATAGCATAGTATTGAGCTTTGATAGGATAAAATAGGATCTAATATTACCCTAGTAGCTTTTTTATCAATTTCGTATGCAGTTGAACGATTTCAAGGCTTCCGACGATTTGTGGGCTTGCGTTGCTGTCATGGTGAAACCTAACTTTTAGGGCCTCACGACTCCCCTGGATAGTGGAAGCGTATCGTATGAGTAACTTCAAAGTATCTGAGATGGGTGGTTATACATGTTGTATATAGGATCGACTGAAATCTGAGCCGACAGGTGTTGATGCCCTACGGGGTGGAGATGGAAACTCTGGGGCTGATTGCTGCAAGGTTGATCAGAGCAAACGATGTATAAATCCATTCCAATAATGGCTTTGTTTTCTTTACTCATTTCACAGATACCAGAGGGTAAGCTCGACTATCATATTGCCTCAGTCCACGTGTTATATGTCAAATTTCTCTATAGTGTATGTGCAGGAGCAAAGCCGCAAGATGATAAGCCGTTTGTGGCGCATTTGGCAATTTGAGCGTCCACAATGGTCTCCTGAAAACAAAAGATAAACAGATAGAAGTCAGAGATGAAGGAAACCGATTGTCTTACGGGATGGTCACGCGATAGCCATCTTCACCATCTACTCCCACAATCAGCAAATCTTTTTCTAGAACGCCTAAGGGATGATGGCATCCACTTACCGCATATGTAGTCAGAATACAGACAATGACCATCAGTAAATATCAAATGGGGCCTCGAACTGTTATTAGAACGGGAATGAGAGTAACTGTACACAGAAACTGGAGGGTATCGATATCGTGTTTGATGTTGGGAAGAGATGGGAAGATCAAAAAACACTAATCTTCTCAAACATATCGGATAGGTCAGAAGCCGAAAGTATCCTCAATAAAAAACAGATCCACATTTGCAGAAACTTCGTCCGCCTTACGCCGTTCAAAAATGGGGTATCTTAACATGCCAAACTAATCCAAAGAACCAATGCAAACCGTGAGCGCGCGACAGAACATTAGATCTTCCAAGCTCGAAAATGAACGAAGACAAAATGTGGACATGGAGCGCCGTAATCATGAAGCGAAACAACCTAGCAGCTATCCTCTTACATCTTTCCTCTTCTCCTTCGAGACAGGCAAGCGCTCAACAGGCCATGAGCTTATGGACTTCATACTCAACCTGATCCACTTTCAACAGCCAAGTACTCTTCGCAATCTCCCTACAAATCTCGTCGGGATCAAGCACTGGAAGCCCTTCGCACTGCCGCAGCACCCTGTTCACAATGTCTTCCACACTGCCATAGAACTGATGTCCGAACAGCGACCCGTGAATGGCCTGAAACAACCCGGATTTTGCGGTGTATTTGCCATCACCGTCTGCACCAGTCGCTTCAATCATGGCTTCGGCGTACATCTTGCGATACTTGACGACCTCCATCAGCGGCATACGGGCGTTGGACGCTGCATTCCTAAAGTAGTCGTTTATGAGGAACAGCGGGAGGGCTGAGAAGCCAAAGTGGCGCGGTACGGGACCGGCTCCATCCCAGTCGATGATGGCGACCACTTCTCCGGTATCCGGGTCGCAGATGATGTTCTGGAGGTTGAGGTCTGTATGGCGCATCACAAACGACTCCAGCGCCTCGTTACCAACACACGACTTTTGAAAGACGTCGGATTCCACTATGCGGTTCATGACCATGCGTTGGCCGTTGCGCTTGAGCTGCTCGGCATCCAGCGTCTCGGGACTTCCTGGCGTGAATGGACACACGTCATCCAGTTTTCGAAACTAGTAGTGACGCGATTTGGCGGCCGTGGGCTCTATGGTCTCCACCTCCACATCTTTCCACTGGGTGGAAGTCCAACCATAGGTGTTCCCGATGAAACCACGGCCATTGTCGGAAAAGTTCATGGAACCTATGCGGCGGAAAGAGATCTTGCCCAGTTCGCTCATGGTGCGGGCAAGGGACTTGATGAAGCGCTCACGCCTGTGCTCCATCTCTTCTGTCGGTGCCATGACCATGTGGAGATTAATATCGCCGTTCTCGTCGAAGTTGAACCAGATTCGATGCGCTTGGACCCCCTCGACGGCGCGCATGAGGATATAGGGAGCGCCTAGAGGGTTTTGCGGTTGTGGGTTGCATGTCTCATCGAAGCCCAAAATCTCAGGAATTGGACATTGCGTCTGCGTCTTGATGATGTTCATGGTGAAAGCTTCAGAGCGTAGCTTCAATGCATCATGAACAGTCCATGTATCTTGGCTACCATTCCTAGGTACCTTGATGACGTATTGCCCTTTTTCGGGCCCAGCGAGCACCTCCCAGATCTGGACGAGATGGAAGCTACCCGCAGACTTGCGGACCAAGCGAACCTTGCGCATGTCAAAGTCCAAGGCGTTCAGAGATCTGAGATGCTTGAAGAGCACATGAGCCCATTCCCAATACTCGAAGTCCTTCGGAACAGCATCCAGCTCGACTGTCCGCCTGTAGGAAGGCTGTTGAGTCAGGCGAGGATGGTATGAGATCGAGGTCGGATGTAGATCTGTATCGCTTTCGAAAAGGGTCCTATGATCAAGACTAGCGGGAGTCTGGTCGGCGGGTGCTGGTACATCTTGGTTGTTGGTACTATCATCGGAGGATTGAGAGCTATAGGCTGAATCCATCCGATTATGACGGCAGTGCGAGTGTTTTGTACCGTTTTTGGGTACTCGATGCGCTGGAGCATCTGAGTTTTCCTCGTCTGAGGAGACACCTTGCGCAAGATTTTGGGCATTCGACTCATCGGCGCTAGATGATGAATCCAGCCTCCGTAGTACCTCTTCCTCCACCTCTTCTTCTGCATCACCACCAACCAAAGGACCACCCATCTCCATTTCCACCATGCCACGCAAGAAACGCACAGCAATGCTGTTAAACGCACCACGAGATACTCCATCAAGACCAAGACCTGCACCACGAGACACAAAGTGCTTCTCGTACTTGAAGTACTTGGAGAGCAAACGCGACATGCGCTCGCGAAGCTCATGGGGAATATGTCCTGAAAACGGCTTGAGGATGGAGCCGATATGGTTGGCAACATTAATGCAGTTGCCGGCGCGCAGGATAACAGGGGTGCTCGCAGATCGGAAGGGGTCGAAGGCTGCGAGGGTGTAGGTGGCGGAAAGGAGGCCGAAATTGGGGGTTGGTGAGGAAATCACGGATCGGGGATGAGGAACGGAGGACTGCGCTCTCGGGGGGACTTGAGCTGTGTTAGTAGATGGTGGAGTCGCATTGAAGCCATTATACTTACTGATGATATCGACTGGTTTTACAATGCGGACGGGCGAATGGCCGTTGTTGCCGATGAGGCCATTGAGACCGCCGAAAGCGCGAAGACCGAGCATTTTGATAGGCAAGTATTGCAGGTAGATTTGGGTAGAAGTGGTAGAAGAAGCGCACAAAGTATCTTTGTGGTAGAGGGTTGCGCGGGTTGTACAGGTTGCGCGGGGGCGAGAGCTGGTCAAGGTGGGTTGCTTTACAGTTGAGAGACATTTTATATAAGCACAAGTCACGCCGTGACGTGTCAGGTGCGAAGTTCGTTGGTCATTGCCTGGGGACTGATATCGTGAGGTCTTGGCATGGTGGAGTGAAAGGACTCACCAACACTGGCTGCGCAGCACAACGCAAGGCGCCAACTCCAGAAGTGTACACGAAGAAAAGTATCCCCTTGGACGGGAAAAAGGACGAAGGCAAAGCTAATGTGTATCTCATGTTTGTCGGAATTCGTTGAATCGGTCATGGAAGTCGCTATAAATGATGGAGATCCGTTCAGAATCATCACAGCGATGGCCTGTGAAAGCTCCGCTCTCGGATTCTGCAAGCCCTTTTGATGCTCTTCTTCTTCCTACATTTTCGCACAATACTCTCTGGTGTTCGTTCCTTTTCTCGAAAAACGAGGGCTTGTGCGAGAATGATCGCAGATGCACAACACTTCTGCCGTTCTTCCGCATAGTCGTCCATAGTATCACCGAGGATCCAGCAATTGTTCAAAAACCATATATATTCTAGCGGCCATTACCTTGCGCGCAAGTGTCAAGCATGTCGCGCGATTTGGCGACTTGGATGCGTCAAGGATGCTCTGGGGTACTTATTCATTGTAGAAGCGTTTGCGATAGCAACCGAGGGCCTCAATTGCTGTCGATTTTGCGACGTCACGGATGTGGACCATGTGCATGTTTGCTGTGGGGCACGCAAAAGGAGGGATGCGATGGTGGGTCGAGAGTTTACCAAGGGGAAGCAGTATTCATCCCCTTGAAGGTCTGCCTCTTGTCACTGGCACCTTCGGTGAGCATCATAGATACCTCGCGGGGCTCTGTGTAACGAGCGTGGCATCCCTACTTAGCTTGGAGCTATCATGGGAATTTGCGGGGAACTAGACACATGTCTCATCATGGAGCTGCTGTGGGGAGGTTATACATAGTAGACAGTAGGATTTTAACTGTGACAAGCCTTTTAGTCTAAACATCATGCCGAACATCGGAGAAGGCTATAGTGGAGCATGGAAAAACACTCGACTCCATTGTGTGCACTCCTCACATCCTGCATGTACAGCCTTGAGATACTTCACTCCCCCTGTCGAGTACGTGCCAATGCATTGTCGGGCCTGGGTCCATTCAGAATTCATTTTGTGGAAGAAAGAGGACTTGTCCACTGGCCGTCGTTCCTTCCTTGTAAGACATTTCCACCCTAGCCCCATTCAGCCTAGCCCTTCGCCAGACTTCAGGGGCAGTTGCGGGTGCGGGGATGCTCTCCCGCGCACACATGTTAAACACGACATAGTCACCAGACTCACAGAAAATGTGGAGTGGAACTTCTCGAAGGGCAGATAGACATGGGCTAATTCCATGATCACGAACAGACAATTTTGATTTTGATTTTGCTTTTTAATCTTCCCTTTCCTACCCTCTCGAAGGAAAGCCTGCCTCAACTTCCTGTGTGCAGCTCACCGCCATGAACGCTTCTCCATCTTCAACATCACCGCTTTCACCGCCTTCACCGCTCCAACCAAACAATGACCCAGGAAGCGACCGCACAAGCCCCGAAGACGCACCACCTCTATCCACGAAATCGATTCTCCTGAAATTGTACCTCTCTCACACCCTCTCAACCTGGAACGCCCGCACCTTCGAATTCGGCGCCGTGATCTTCTTCGCGACCATCTTCCCAGGCACACTCTTCTATGCTTCGTGCTATGCACTCTTCCGATCCGCAGCCGCAACCCTCTTCGCCTCCTGCATCGGCCGTCAAGTAGACACACGTGGGCGCCTCTGGGTTGTCCGTCAATCCATCCTCTATCAACGCTACTCCGTAGCCTGTTCCTGCGTCATCCTCCAGGTCCTCCTTAATTCCACGCAGAACAAAATCGTGACCGTAGGATGCTTCTCTCTATGCATAGGTCTCGCTTGTATCGAGAAGTTGGCTTCCATCGGCAACACGGTATCCGTGGAGAGAGATTGGGCCATTGTTGTTGCGGATAGTCTGGAGGTGCCGAGGGAGGATTTGAATAGCGCGATGAGGAGGATCGATTTGGGGTGTAAATTAATCGCACCGCTGTGCATATCCCTTGTGGACGGTTATTCGACGAAAATTGCAATTTGGGTGGTATTCGGGCAGAATGCCTTGAGCGTTGTCTTCGTAAGTGCATCGTCGTCTGCTTCCGCAAGCCATCCATCTCACGGTTGCTCGTCTTAGGAATATTTCGCCATCGCCCAGGTTCACAACGCAATCCCCTCGCTCGCCCACCGCGATCCCACCACCATCGACAACTCCCCAGCTCGAACTCAACCTCCTTCATCCTCGTCCTTGTCCTCGTCGCCATCTTCCCTCCTCTCCCCCTGGATAGCCTACATCCACAACCCCGCATTCCTGGCCTCCCTCTCGCTCTCGCTCCTGTACCTCACAGTCCTGTCCTTTTCTTCCCAGATGACAACCTACCTCCTGACACTCTCCTACACCAGCCTCCAAGTCTCCATCCTGCGACTCCTCGCCGTCGCCGTCGAGCTGAGCGCAACATGTGCCGCTCCCCTGCTCATCCGACGCATCGGTGCCATACGCACAGGTCTCTGGTTCATCAACGAACAATTACTCTCGGTCGCCCTCGCCGTTTCCATGTTTGTGATGGCAGGCGGCGAAGGAAGCATTGCGGGCGCAGCACTGGTAGCAGGCGTGACAGCGAGTCGCCTGGGACTCTGGGGGTTTGACCTTTCCGTCCAATTCCTGGTCCAAGAAGCCACGCCCGAGACCACGCGAGGCGTTTTCTCCGCGACCGAAGCTTCGCTGCAGAGTTTCTTCGAACTCCTCTCGTTCGCCTCGACCATGGTGTTCGCAGAACCGGAGAAGTTCAAGTACCCCGTCTACATCAGCGCGGGCGCAATCGCAGTAAGCGCGGCATGCTTCGCCGGTTTCGTGCGCCGGGAGCGCGGCCACCTTCTCCACATGTCCAAATGCCTGGAACGCAAGACGAAGGGAAGCTATGAGGTTCTGCCTACGATTGAGGAGGAGACGGTGCTGGATGGTTTCACTTCTACCTACGATTGAGGAGACGGTGCTGGATGGTATTACTTCTGCAACGTAGCCCACCCAGCCACGACCGAACCCCTTCTTTCCACCAGCCGAGACCGTTGATGTAGACAATAAGCACGAACGGGAAGGATGTGACACGCCCACGTGAAATTCGGGGTTCCCCATGCCATCTCCAAGCCAATCCCTCGGAACCAATCCTTCCCTCAGCCGTCCGTTCCCCGAGCCCCGACCGAAAGGGAATCCGTTACGTCACTCCGTTCACCCTCGGCAGTCTTCAACCTCGGCCGAGCCCTTTCTTCCTTTCACCCCCGATAAATCCCTCGCATGCGTGCGTCCAGAAGAATTTCACCCTCTTCAGCTGTGTGTGTGCCCTTGCATCGCCGTTGCCGTCGCCACAAGCGTGGTTGCGCCACCACCAGCGGCCACATGCAGCAGCCATCACCCACGTGCAATCATTATTGTTCGCGGAGGATGGCGCGCACCAGCACGGACGGTGGTTAGATGCGGCCGACATAGCACCGCCCGCACCCAGCCATGTACCGGTACTAGCTACCGGTATGGCGTGAGCTGGGTCCTTGGCTTCGGCGAACTGGCGTTTGCGGCGCGCGCGCGGGACCATGGAAGGGCAGGAAGGCCCGATAGAAGCGCGCCAGGCCGCAGGTGCATTATTCGACGACGGCGGTAAACGATGATGTCGTTGATTCTGCAACTCCCGATCCTCGCCGCCGCGATGCATCTGCCGTGCGGTCCGGTATTCGCACATGGTTGGGTTTCGCACGGTCGAGAACGAGACTATTGTATAGTAGAGGTACCTACCCTCCTTTGGCTTGCACGATGTCTTCGGAAACGGTTCCTCCGCCGGGCGATTGGTTGTCGGGCCTGCTCCATCGCCCGTGGAAGCGAACAGACATGTGTAGTGCACAGATAGGCAAGCAGCACATCTGCCCGAACGGTTTACTACATCTTCGGAGCAAGTCGAGACGCAAGATCCACGCAGCGAGGATGTGGGCCTGAGACATGCGAGCGAATCGATTCGACGGCCCGTTGGGAGATGTGCGCAAGCGTCGAGAGATCACGAACGGATGTCGCGGATGCAGGCCATGGCCATGGAAGAGCAGGTCATCGAGACGGCATGTGAAGGTGAGGCTACGCCGTGGGAAGTCAAGAAAGAAAGTTGGAAACGGTGGGCACCAGGTTTCAGGTTTGCAGAGAAGACCTCGAGGCACTTCATGTCGCAGGCTATCCATGATCAATAGTAACAGAGTATGGACATATAGATTCTATGAAACTGCATATCGACTGCTGACAAAAACCCACCATTCGGCCCCATCCTGACCATCACACACTGTGATTCTGTTTACCAGCCGAAAACAGCACTCATCGATATATCGAGCCGAGAAAGGAAAAAGAATAAAATCCCAGGGCAGCGCATAAGCATACCTTGTTTTAAAATAGACCAACGACACGTACTTTTTTTTCGATCACCCCTGAGAACGCCAAAACAAAAGCACAAGACGGGAACACCATACGGAGGGGATATAGGCCAAACAAGGAACAACAAAACGTAAATGAAGAGGACAGACCACTCAAAACACCTCTCTAATGCACATCAGATCGTCATACCAGAGCTCAGCACGCTGGTCAAAAGAGATGCGGCTCAAGAGATGTACACGAAGGGTAGGTCGAAACGCTATGCAAAAACAGAACAGATGAACATACCATGGCCAATCTTTCAGGTCTAGCTGAGTTTGGTGGTAAGTATGGCCCCCCGACACCAAGAAGCGCCGAACCGAATGCGGAGGGTGTGACAGCCGTAACTTTTATATGCCGATACGCCGAAGGAGAGGAATCAGAGTTCGAATCTATGGTGGGGAAACAACGCCTTGTAGACGTGGGGTATCTTGGGTGAGAAAACGCGCCAGTTGCGAAGTAGGTAGCTTTTAGTTCATGGAGAAATCCATCCCGGACATGCCTGCACCGGCAACGTTGGTGTTGACGTTCATTCCTTGCAGCGCAGGCATCTGGTTGAATGCCAGCTCGGGATTGCACCTGGGCGCATGCGTGCGGTGGTACTTGAGGCCGTTCAGATTCTTGTAGCGCTTGCCGCACATCTCGCAGCGGTAAGGCTTCTCCTTCTCCATACCAATGGTGCCGGGATACGGTATCGAGGTGATGGGGTCAACAATGGAGAAGGTGCCGTCATCGTTCTCTTTGAGCTGCTGGTTTTGGTGACCGTGCTGCGCATCTGTTAGCAAGTGTCCCGTTTACAGGGGATGAGTCGGCCTACCTGCTTGTGGTACTTGAGACCATTCTGGTTCTTGTAGGCCTTCTCGCACCCAATGACCGGGCACCGGAAGGGCTTGACCTCCTCGGGGAAGGGGAATTGCGGAACATTGGCTCCGTTCATGAGCTGTTGATGTTGCAGCCTCTTCGCGGCTTCGCTCTGGTCCCCATTGCCAAGCTGGTAATTCTTGAGAGCAGCCTGCAGCTGCTGCTGACTGAGACCGCCACCCTGCTTACTGAAAAGACGCTTGCCGGGCTGGTCGATGGTTCCATCGAATCCAGCCATGCCAGCACCAAAGGCAGCGTTGCCAAAATTCATGTCCATACCCTGCATGCCCATCATCGGCTGGTTGAAGCCGACAAAGTCCATATCGAGCTCCGCGGGAGTGCCGGGATGCGACGATTCAGGCGAGGTCAGGTTGTACGTATTCTGCATCGATACCGTTCCAAGCGTGGGAGTGTTCACCGACGATACGGTCGGGTTGTTCGGGAGGTTGAACTGCTGTGACGCGGCTGGGGTCGTCGGGGTCGAGGTACGCAGGCTCTGGTGGTTCTGCATCGTGTTTGCGAGATTCACGTTCAGCGGTTGGAGCTGGTTCTGGTTCTGGATGAACTGGTTCTGGTGATTGGGGAAGGGTGATGCCGTCTCTTCGATGGTGGCAAGGCCGTCGCCCATGTCATCCATGTCCATGTCCATGGCTTCTAGCGAGTCCATGTCCTGCACAGTGGACAGGTTCGTCCGGCTAAACCCATCCGATCCTACCCGCTGTGTCCGAGCGCCACTGAAGGATCCGGAGCGAGGCTGGAAGCCGTGCTGAGTGTGTGTGGCGGGTTCGCCTTGTGTTTGCGTCTGGCCGGGCGTAATGGCCGTGTTCGGCGCGCCCGAAGGAGGCGGAAGGCCACCCTGGGCTGACCTCGAGTTGCGCGAGGCCGGTGCATCGGCGTGCACCTCCTCGAAGTGCTGGAGCACATCATGCAGATTGGCAAGCGTCAGGCCGCAGCAGGTGAAATCCCGCATGAAGTTGGCTTCCATCTTGGGAAGATACGAGGACGAGTGGAAAGAGGGCGACTGGTTGTTGAAGGAGTTGCCGGCCATCAAGACGCTGTGCACCGGTTAGGCATGCTTTCCTCCGAGGCAGGGGCACTTACTCTTCGCGGATCCAGGAACCCACGGACATGGCGCCAAAGCTCATGCCGTTCACGAGGCTGCCCATGTTGTTGTTCGACTCGCGGCGCGGGCGGTCCTTCATCGATATGGGGCGGGCGCCGCTGCCGTAGAAGGAGCCGCCGAGGCCATTGCCGAGGGAGTCGCGATGGGCACCCAGGCTGGGGCGCGCAAAGTCGGAGCTGGAGCCATTCGACGTGGGCTGGTTGGGCGTCGCATTGATGTCGCGCGCGGCACTGGCCTCGCGCAGAGCAGACGTGAGGTTCGACGTCTGGTTCTGCGGGGAGTGGGAGCCGAAGCGCGGGGGGGTCGCAATGTCGATGGGCGGGGGTTCCTGTGCCATGTCTTGCAACACGCTGCGCGTTGACGGGCTGTCTGGGAACAGCGGGAAGCTGCAGTCGCCCACGTCTTCAAATAGCAGGTCCGACTCGGGCAGCGCACGCAGAGACGCGCCGAGCTCGTGAGGCTTGCGGTGCCAGGCGAACGAGAGCGCGCTGTCCTTCTTGTGGCGGCCGAACTGGGGCGATGCGGACGGCTCTACGGGCGTGGTGATGGGCGTGGTCTCTGCGGTGGATTCGCGCCCTCGATCGCTGGCGAAGGGCGAGTGGCAGAGAGGTGGCGGCGAGGTCTCCTGGAAATCCAGCTTCGCGGTCGCCGAGGGAATGGTGGGAAGGGAAATGGTGGGAAACCGCAGGCGGCGACGGGCTGAGGCGGCGGGAGTGGGTCCGGATGAGTGAGCGGCTGCAGGCGCGCTGGCGAGGGCGTGGACGGCGTGGGCGTGGGCGCGGGTGTAGGCGTGGGCGCGGGCGCGGGCGTGGACGTGGACGTGGACGTGTACGTTGTCGATGAGGACTCGAGCTTGGACAATGTCGATGCTGGCGAAGGTGGAGAGAATAGTGCAGTCGCTGCTTCAAAAAGAGGACGCAACAATGGTACGCACCGGCAATAGGGCCGCGGGCGGGATAAATATAAGGACGTGAGCGAAGCGGTGACGGACTGCTTTGGCTCTGCCGAATCAGCGTGGGTTGGCGACGGTGCGCTACTTGGCCGCCGGCGAGGATGCAACTGAACTGGGCTGGGACTGGGATGCGATCGGCGAATGTGACGACAGAGCTGGCGAAGATGGATGCGGATGCAGATAAGAATGAGGGCGTGGTTGAAGATGGGGATGTGGATGTGGGTGTGGATGAGGGGATATCGTGTGTGGGATGAATACGGTCCTCAAGTACCAACCCAACGGACAGTGAGGCTCTATGACTGTTTATATCGCGGCCGGGCCTTGTTGACGATTCGCACCTAACGCCTCGGCCACAGGGCTGTTGCCTCCAGTAGCCCTTGTTGCCCCCCCCCCCCCCGCTGCGTTGCCCGCGGCTTCATCGGCAGCCCCTGCTACTGTTGCTACTACTACTACCCTACCTCTACTACCTATGAGACGACACTGCCATTCCACACTCCCGACAAGCGCCACCCCAGCCTCGCCATCCGCGATCCCGTAACATGGCTTCTGGAATATCTATCTCAACTCTGGGATCTACTGTGCCATGTCCAGTGCAGCCACAGCCCCCTTTTGCAGTGTCTGCCAGGCCGTGTCCCGCTCTATGCGCATCATGGCTGCCCCACTGCTACTCGGTGATTTGGGGTCTGCTCCCGCAATCCAACGCCTTTCCATTCGGGCCTGCTGGCCAACGATACGAGGTCGATGTCAGCAGAATGTCGCACGCTATACTCGGTTTCCCAGATTCGAACTCGGCTGCCTATCTCCTTTGGGACTTGTCGGGTTACAGTAACCGCTATTAGCTTATAGCACATGCAATACATAGTACACACAAAGTACACGGTACACGTGAACCTCAGCGGAGAGAGCAAAGTATATGAACGTGTACCTCCCGAGGTCGTTCCAGCTTCCTCACTCGCCGAATCCCCATCCTGGAACCCCACTCGCGAGCACGCGTAGTTCCATGCAGCCGCTGCAAACGCTCACCAGCAGAGCCGCAACCCCAAACCTTTTCCGCATACATCGTAAACCATCGTCAGCACCCTCGTGACCTTTTCCCATCACCGGACCGCTCTACTGGACCAATCAACATCTGGCCATCCCTGTCGATTCACAATTCAGGGCGAGAATTGGTTTGATTAGTGCTTAATTACAATGTTATGGGACCCTGCATATGCCCACCTCGATACGCCTGAACCGCTGCGACAAGGAGTACCGGTGCACAGTAGCTGCTGCGTGCTCTCTCAGTATTCTGCAGCACGTTGATGTTGATAATACGAGCAGATCACATCCCGCATCTTTCCTTCTCTCACGTGCGCAGTAGGAGTGGTTACGGAGGATGCACTAGATACCTACGTCCTACCTATGTAAGCCGCCAGGCCCAGGCTCCAAAACCAAGCACCGAGGTCAAGCGCCGTCAATGGAGAACGTCGTTTCATTGCCCCGGACAATATCGGCAGGCACATCCCCTGGAGACGCAAACTTGCAGACACGTGGCTTGCTGCCCCGGATCTTGAGGCTCGAGGTACTGGGGGCTCACGAACTCTGCCAAGCCCTTTGCGGGCCCTACCCGAGCCAGATCCGACGAGGGCGGCGTCGGCTCACCCACCACTGCGCTGTACATGGTAAGCCACCCGAACAACCCGGGGCTGGCATCCATCCATCGCCCTCGAATCCTCCGTTCAGCTTGTCGTGCGATTCCCATGTAAACTTCCGGACAACGGGAACAGCGTGACAACCCATCCAACCCACGCGCCAGCTCACACAACTTTACTGCACCATCGTGCGGAACAACCCTGCCTTTTAGGGTCTTTCCCTGCCGTCCTGCCTCTTTTAGCAACTCAGGCGACGCAAGAAATTAACGGCGGCATCCCAGATTCCGGCATCCAGGACTGCACTACTCCTTGGGGTTAGACGTAGCTCACCGCCTGTCACTCATGCAAGTAATTGCAGCGCCGCCAATGGAATACCGCACTATCACTTCAGACCCTCGCGCTTCAACGATGAACGAACACCATCCTTGCAAAGGCAATGAGCCGTGGTTCCTGCTAACTTTGTCTGTCAATAAACAAAGGTAGCGGATCACTCAGTTCTGCAAAACCTCTTGAACTTCCATAGCACCCGGTCCTACCCACAATCAAAGAAATCGACACAGCGTTGGCCATCAGGGAGAATTGCCTACGTGCAAGAAACGGATTCTACCCGGTTGCGTCGTCAAAATTTGTTCCAACGAAACTGTTTTCCAGGTCAAGTCTGCATTCATCGACAAGAGTCACGACCAACATCAAGAAGGAGGTGGAAGATCTTCTCTTCCTAGAAAAGCATTCCCAACTCCGCACGGTCAAGATAAATGCGGTTACACAGTCCCTTCCCCGGAACCTGGAGTGTCGCCCCGCTACCACATGGTCATGGAATACTTGGAAGGCAAAAACGCTTGATGACGTATGGTCAACCCTGGACGCAAACGGTCGGAAGATTATCTGCATGAAGCTCGCATAGCAATTGCGACTACTTCGGTCAGTCCCAAACCCCTCTCTAAAATGCCATGGTCGGGTACATTACCAACCCTGGAGTTCCATGTGGCTTTATTTCCTTACCAACTGGAGGATCAATGTGGCCCTTGGGATTCTTTCAAAACATTGGTCGAAGCTATGTATACCACAGCCGAGTTTACGCGTGCCATATCAAATGCGCAAAACAGACTGGCACCCACTGCGAGTAAAGGCCTTGTCTGGTTTCAAACCCGCCTGGCTGGCAGCCCAAGACCGACGGCCTGTGCTTTCTCATTTCGATCTCAAACACGCTTCGACCACTCAAGGAACATGGCAAAATCAAAGACTCGGAAGTAAGATATCATACTACGGGGCATGCAGTCAGCAGTGGAGATGGCATCCAGACAAAAGGAACGTTGGGCATATCACCCTTTTCCCTCCTCTTCTCTACATATCCCTCCTGCAAGTCTTGAAACTTCACCAACTCTAGCTCGAAAGGTAGAGCTATACCCAATTGCTATTGTTGCGAGTGTAGAGATGCGCATAGTTACGATCCAGGTTAGCTGTCAGAGCTATCTTCCATGTATTCAAGGAAGCGTTTGGCTGAGCTAGTTGTCTTTTACGGATGAACTTGAAGGTGTCTGGCCCAATCTGGGCCAAGTAGTGATCTGGAGGTGAGCCCAGTGGCTTACCGAGATTTGTAGATGCAGTCGCCATCTAATCGCTCTGTCTAGTTCAAGGACGATACCTTGTGCTCATTTTACTGTCTATAGTGTTAGGGAATAGCAAGCGGCTTAAACTCTTATGGGCATACCTGGAGGTAGAGTTGAAGCAAAGCTTAGCAATCGATCGGATCAATCGTAGGCTCAACAGCAATAGGACGTGGTGCTGACCCGCAATGACACAATGAGGAATTCATTTGAAGCTCCTGTGAGACTAGATAAAGAGATTGGTAGTTCCTATAAACCAAAAAGATACGATGTATTATGGTCAAGTAGTAAACAATAACCATAAGACCGAGCTTACAGCAACGCCCCAAACAGCGCTTCAGATGTCCAGACTAGTGAGACCCGAATCTTTGTTTTTCTTCCAAGTGATGCATGTTTTGAAAAGGAGCTCTGTCATCCAGCCGACTGGATCTCTTTAGCGACTTCTTACATAAGCCTTATCTTGATCTCACAACTCCTGTGACACTGACAGATGGGCACGATCAATACAAAAGAGATAATTTACCTCACCGCTTGGGGAAAACAACTGGTAGGAAATGTTAGCAACCCCCACCCATAATCTCGGCCACTTCATACTCGCTTACCAAATAGACTATGGGTCTGGCCCATCTCATAATCCACAATAGTGTCCGCAGCAACTGGCCATTTGCACGTCACCAAGCCGATTTTGGCTTGCCATCTTTTACAAGGGGGGACTCATGAACGGGCTGCTCCCTGTCAGTTTTGATTCTGATACCCGGTGCTGATTGGTTCTCAACCGACACTTCCCTCTTCATCCGAGCAGTTCCCCTTGTACATAGCATTAAACTGCCCCACAAAACCCGCCTGCAGCCCTGGAATTTCGGCCCGATCCATCACTGACAGCCGTGGAATTACGTTATGACACTGCGTAGTCAATTTATTCAGGTACCAACCATAATTATTGTGTTATTGACGGGAGCTAGCGTGCGTGGCTGGTATTCAAGTCAGATGCAGAGGCGGGACACAATGTTACGGTGCTCCGCTCGGCGGTACGAAAGCTGTATCCTGGTGGAGATCATTTTATCGCTAGGGTATAGGACCGTTGAATCGGGCCGCTATAAAGTCGTTTGCGCAAGTCTATCGAGGGTAGAAGCATTATTGGAATGCAGCTAATCGAAGCGTAGAAGAGATGTCCACGACTCGATGTTGGAACTTTAACGATAACCGTCACGTCTGAGGTGTGTGATCAACAGCTTCATGCTACAAACTATCGCCCACCCCAGGACGATGCGGAGAAACTACGGTGCAGACGTTGGATCGGACTCAAACAAGTTCCGTATCATCAGCATCATCAACGCATCGGTATGTCGGACCTTTTCCAAGACTCTGACGCAAGCCGTCGTGATCACTGACAGTGTCCGGGTGAATCTTTTGTCGCTCCATCTCCATCCGAACGTCGCGATACGGACAAACTGCGGCACATGCACAGCCAGATCGGTATACCTAGATGCTGCAGGGTACCACGTCACCAACACAGCCCCCAGGTCGGACCTTCTCCAAACCCAAGACCCAGGCAATGCATTCAGCCATCTGAATCGTCGTTATCAACAACGAGCTCGATCCGGGGAAACCCTCAGTAGAAAGTGATATCGGTATGAGGTTGAGACGGTGAGTGGGATCACTGATACAGCCATCATATCGGACCTTCTTCAACACCTAAGCCATACCCAGGATAACCATGGCTACCCTTAGATATCCTTCACCCTAAACCCAAGGTCTCTCTGCGAGTCGGGTCAAAATCACGGCGAGTGGGTCCAGGTGCTACGGATTCCCTAATCCATCCAAGTCAAACATCTTCTTACAATGATGTCACGGCGGTCCTTCATGATCACCATTGTCTCGATGCCCAGTTTCTCCGGCTCAGCTGAGCTTAATCCGGAGCTAGCAGCATGCACACACTCATAAATAGATTCCCTCCGTAGAATCTCTCCAGTTCAGTGCAGTTGTGATGAACAACTACTTCGATGACTCAAAATCTTCAAGACACCCCCCGCACATACTCTCCACGTCAGCTTCAAATAGTGTCTCCACAGGTGCTCTTGGCATTCCCATACCGCTACATCGCGCAGATATGAAGTCCAAAAGACTTGGATGATACTTGCATAGATGGAATCGAAGAGCAACTAGGCGTGCCAGCTGGCAGGTAAATACAGCAAAAGCCTCGTTAGTAGCGTCGGTAGTTGTTAAAGCATGTCCTCATTGTACAATGATTACCTCTTGTTGAAGTCATCCATATCACTAGATTAATAAGTCGGACTCTATGCCACTCCTGCGTTTCTTCTATCGAAAAATGCTATCTAAATCTTTCGATCCTTGATATACATACACATGCT
>JAGQEM010000317.1:0-21219 GCA_019202945.1 Corynespora olivacea
AGACTATACCTATACTAATTCTAATAGAGGATAGGGTATTAATCTACAGAGCTTACGCTACTCAAGCACTATACAAAGAGCTAGGAATACTATAGATAAAGTAGCCAGCTAATTTACTAGACCTTAACCCGATTAAGAACGTTTAGCGCCTACTTAAGTATCGCGTTAGTAAGAGGTTTCCACGAACAGCGCCTGAAGCAGAGCAATACATGAGAGAGGAGTGGCAAAAGATTACTATACAAGACTTTAAACACTATGTATCTAATATGCGAGAGCGTTGCCAGGCTGTAGTTGACGTAGATGGCTGGCACACAAAGTGGTAGAGAAATCAAATCAATTCAGCCAAGGCACTAAATCGACAGGGAGGGGGGGGGGGCAGCCCGTACATGTTACCCCCTTGTAGATGTTAGTACCGTATGTGCCGGACATGGGTATCTTCAGCGCCGCCCCTATGGTAATCCCATCCGTAGCCTAGTGCTATCCCTATGAAGGCTACAATTTTCCACCAACCCCACCACACGCCAAGGGCCTTTGAATGCACCAGGTCCTAATTGGTTTACATAATCTGACTCGCTCATATTGTGAACGTATTTATGCGGAAAGAACGCAGATAACAATATGATAGTCCTCTGCTATGCTTCCATTGGTGTTGCACTTGTCTTGTACGATTACTACAAAACAACACTGTAAAACAGACACAACAACTAGAGGTCATAAGCCCTAGGCCTTCTGACCCAATGATTTGCTTGCGCGGCCTTAAAAGAATACTAGTCATGAACCGGCCATACGACTTAAGCAAAATCCTCGTATATGTGATTCTACTATGCCTCGTGTACTGCTCGGAAAATTAGTCATATCAGGTCTACTTGTAGCTCAGTTGACCAAAAAGCAAGCTTAGCTAGCCAGTCACTACCCTCTGCGTATAATCCTTCCAGGCATGTTTCACGATTCACGTGTTCTAAGTTATGTGAGACGATCGATTAGTCAGAGCTGAGATCGAACGAAACTGATGATGATTGCGAATCTGATGATCTAGAAATCTATGAGAAATGAGCTATCTATAAACAGATGAACCGCTGTGTTGCTTGTTCCAAACTTGGTAAGCAAACTCATAGAAAACGACAAACTGAGGGAAACCTAGCCATGCGATTGCATGCGGTTTGATCCTGTGGGTTATCGTAACAAGTTACCCTAGGCTTTCGAATACGTCAACAGAGTTGGAAAGAAGCACTGAGTATGGTTCTCTCTACTCCTTCTCGAAAATCGCAGTCTCTAGATGTCATTTCTATTTTGTGCCCTGTTCATTCAACATACATCCCCTACTAGTTGACGTTCACGATTACGAAAGCAAATCACGTTGGGAAAAGCGAAACGTATGGTTTGTAGGCTATTTTTTACTAGCATTTTGGAAAGATAATGACAGTGGATACATGGAACTAACACTTGACACAAGCAATCAATCGATATATTCAGTCGTCTACCTCCGTCTAACAGGCCCTGATTCCCGTAAATATACCTACATACACGGACTATCTAAGCCACATCTCAATCAAAGGAAAAGGAGGCTGCTAACCATATTCTCATCGTCCAACGACTCACTTCGTTCAACCTCAAAGTTCCTTACTAGAGCCACCTCCAGTATCTCCATCGCGATCCTCATCACCATCGGCTTTCGCCTTCTTCGATCTTGTGTCTTTCTCGTTGCCATCTGAGTGTTGCGGCGTTGGAGACGGCGTAGATGAAGAAGAGCGCGGGTGTTTGTTGGTACTGTTTTCAGTTGTAAAAACCTCCATAAGCGCCGCACAGTCGCTCTCAAATTTGTCGGGGAGTGCGCCAGGGGGTACTATTTCTGAGACTGGAGCGGGCGAGCGTTGTTTTATGGCATCAACTCCGACGTTGTCAGTGCGATGAGCGTTGTCCGCCTGTTGTGCATTAGATCGCATTCCAGTACCGTCTTCAGGTCCTCCAAAATTATAATGGCTGGCCGAGGGGCCCGTAAAAGCTGGATCCCATAGAGTTTCCCCGGTAAAGTCATTCGGAAAGGGAGCTCCCAAGTCAGCAAGATTACCTCCATTTATACCGCCAGTCTCTACTTTATCAGTATGTACCAGCATCAGAGCCACTTCAAACTCCTGACGGAATTCCGGCATTGTCTTCCTTTCCATCCGAACCCATATGGTGCCCCATGGAACAAAAGGTTTACTAGTTGAAGTCCGGTAAGTTAGATATGAATATGAAATGTCTTCCCCGCTTTTGGAATCGATACCATCAATCCATTCAACAAGCTTTTTGTGATTAGAGAGGAACTTCTGGACAATACACTCGCGGAAATGTGTAGCTTCTTCATGGCTGGTCCAGCCTCCTTTCGTTTTGCCATCTCGAGAAAAGTTGATATCAGCTGGTGCCTTCTCATAGAATTTGAGAACGTAGTGATCTTCATCATCGGGGTTCATGGTTATTGACTGTTTAGATCCGGACAATGGTAAAGTAGAATCAGCGGGGAATATTGAAGTTCTTATATAGATAGAAATGTTTGCTACAAGCTCAGCATTCTGGGTTGTCACGGGGCTGAAATTTGCTACTGCTATCTTGGCCTCCCAGATCTTGATTGTTTTATGGTTAATTCGCGGGTTTCGAACGCGATGGATTCCTTCCAGAAACCTTGAGTTTACTGCAGGCTCTCTCTTCATGTGAATAATTGACTATACACGTAACAACCCACTACGCATTTGTCAAACTCAATTCTTGAGCCAATACAGCATGTCCAGCTTCAAAGCTGTTGCCACTGCTCCCAATTCTGTTTCTGCCCCAGAAAATCCAGATTCAAATTCTCCCAGTCCCAGATAGCTTCCATGCCACCCATATCCAGTGACTGAGTCCCTGGGAATAGATTTTGCGCCATGAGATGATCAAGATCGAAGCTCAGATCGTCTGTTATTGGTACTTCCGGTATTGGAATCGGTAGTGAAACTGGTATGGAATCGAATTGCTGGAGCACACCCTCAGAAACCGGCGGCATGGTCGTAATAGTTGGCGGTATCGATGCCGGCATAGGCATGGCGTTCTTGAGTATTGGTATCTTGCAAGTCTTTGTGTAGTTTTTCCGATGTCGTTTTGCGGTCTGAGAATGACGGGAGAGAACGGGTGAAGCTTGAATTAGCTTGAAAAGGAAACGGTATGATGATGCACCCATCTTGGTTGTCAGGCTGAGTTGATGTAGCATATCGAGGGAACTCTCTAAGGCATCCATGGCTTCCTTGCGATGAGGGAGAATGCCATCAACGTCGTGGATGATGGCTGAGCACAAAATAGTCGCGGTGTCGAAAATGCAGAATACCACCATGTGGAACTTAGCGTTGATGGGAAATTCTTGTTCAAAAAGCTTGCGTGCTACAACAAGGAGCTCTAGTCCAAGCCTTACACCTATCTTGCGAAACTCTGCGTCGCGGGGTGTTCGTGGGTTCCTTGGATCTCGAGCAAGATAGGGTTTGAGGAAGTCGAACATCGTCATATGTATCACGACATGCAATTGAAGACGTTGAAACACATAGTGGGGTCGCTCTTCATCGAGCGAGTAGTCCGTGTTCGTGATCCTGAAGATCGGAGGAAGGTCATCGATGAATTTATGCACTTCGGCTAGTATGGCGGAAACCTGATCAGTCGAGCAATTGCAGTGAACTTGCACATCTGCCATGAGCGATGCTACGCGACGTGCCAATTGAGCTTGAAGCGCCATATGCGCAAAAGGAGATAGTAGGTTCGGCTTCGTAGTTGACGTATCGAGGCGCAGATTCGGAAAGACGAATGAAAGGTCTTTCTGGTCAATGAGGTGCGGACGGCCTAGCCACGCTGACATCTGCCAATCCCATACGAATAGAAGAGTCCATAACCGTCGTCGAATCTCGATGTCAAATTCAGGGAGCCTTTCGGAGCCCATCTCTTTATCAATGCCGAGTTCCTGTGCTTCACGAATTGTGTGCCCTAGAGCATGCCATGACTCCACAATCCTACTTTCGGACTTCAGCCACACTCCCTTCAAGAATTGTTCTTGGACCCTTTCAATGGACGTGATTGATGGCGGAAAGCATTTGCTGAGTCGTTCGGCTGCGATCGAGAACCGATCGGTCAGTACTTGCGAGTTACAGGCAAGCTCAAATTCTATCATCTTCCGTAATGAAGGACTCAGATACTGGACCGAATGTGAAAGTACCCGCAGAAGAAGACATGTGAATTCGGGTGACAATCGATTACCCTGGGCGCGATCTGACCACCACTTCACGTAATTTTCGGTGAATGTGGGACCGTATAATGAGCTATAGCGGTAGTTGACTACTGTGAGGAAATGGTTGACGAATGCATCTGTTGCAAAATCAATATGGAAAGAAATGGTGTCCGAAAAAACTCACCTGTGATTGATCTGGGAGGTATCGCATGCAGCACTTTTTCGACCTGGTCAGCGACTTCTTCAGCGGGGTTCTTCAGCTTGCCATCCTGCTTCTGGTTAGCTACGCTAGAGTAAAAAGGAGGAAGATATTGACTTCTCCGTCAAAGCCTCGACTGAGGATATAATGCACATGTCCTGGCATATATCCCCACATCTTTAACCCCTCTTCCGGATCCCCATCAGACTCAACCTCCGACGCATTGGTACTGGGCAACGTCTCGTCAAAACTCCTCTTCAAGCCCTCGGATTCGTTTGAAGTGCTACTTTGTCTTTCTCTATAATCTTGTGAGCAATCATACCTCTAAAATAAGCACAGAGACTTAAGATGCATTCATACCTAGATGCCAGCTCAGGCGGAGAAGATATCCGTGCCTTGTTCGCCCCGAACTGGCATAGATGGGGGACCTTGCGCGCTTGACAGTGATTGCACGGCCATTCGCGAGAACACTGTTTGATCATCTAATCAGCTTCAAGCTCTGACGTCTGATGTCGTATCTTCGGAGTTGAGGTCCGAATCCGAAGCTCTTCGGACGCACCTTTTGTTTCCGACGCTGACACTCTGTGCACGACGTCGTAGATCGGTCTTTTTGAGGTAACATCTCTTATCCGAAGCTTCCTAAGTGATTATTGATAGTTGAAGCGTCACGGCGTTGATGTATAAAAGGCTGCTGCGGCACTGCGGAGACTGTTCCTTGACGTCTTCGGATTTTAGGAGTTAAGCTTTCGCCAACCCTGTGGCCGCCACACTTGGCTTAGTAACTGACACGTGATATATACTTCCATCTGAGGTAGCGATATGTCACTCGATTACCACGAATATACGTCGGTACCTTGGCTGATCACATGTACCCAAGGTAAGCATGCTGATGCTAATTACTAACTACTTCGTTACCCTTGTTATCATCGATCATGGTCAGATGACCTGCCTCCTGCCATCTGTTCATCCCCAGAACGCGAGTTCTTCTGTCGTCAGCTTGGGGAAATTTTTCAAAGCTGAAAATGAAAGTACTTACACCTGCACGGATGAAATATCGGAATTTAAGGCGAGTGAACCTGCAGGGAAAGATCCAGATCGCCGCCAGCCTGTATAAGCGATCGCAGGAGCGCTTCCAAACTTTCATTCTACGCCTATTTGCGCCTACTCTAGCCTTCAAATTTAGGAACGCGAACAAACGGCGTAAATCAGCTTTATGACGTCGGACAGGACTTATGCAGTGTTGAGTAATTACTATTCATCCAATACAGGGAAGTGTATCTGCCACAGGGTACAACGCGAAGAAAAAGATGCTTGGGTATAATCGCAAAAGATGACGTCTCGAACGCTCCTATCTTCTCAGAGATGATGTTTTGACGAAGAAAAACACAAAACGAGCCTTGACTACTCGCTGGGACGAACGAACCTTCCGCTTTGATCAAAGCTGGGCAGGCCACCTTCCCAGCCGCCTCACCATACTTGTAGAAGAGGTACGGAACATGTATGAAAGCCAAGCCAATGAAACCAAGTAGGCTGTTTCTCCAGCCCAAGCCCAGTTTCTCATACAGCTAAGGACCAGCGAGGGGTAGGAAGGCGCCAAAAAGCGAGCGAAGAATTGTGTTGGCCACGAGTGCGGATGCAGCGCCCTTGGAACAGAAAATATCGACGAGGTAGGTTTGTGTCGGCATCATGATGAAACTTGAACCGATCTAGGACAACAACTTTAACGACAGAGAGCTTGAACATACACCGATTAGGTTGGTACCTAGGATAGGAGCGATCCAGTGAGCTCCATCCGTACCAGAAGAACCCAAATGGAAGAACTGGTGATAGCCAAACCATCAAGAACAGCTTCAATTCTGGCTTGTACTTCAAACCCGCTTTCTCGTCTCCCACCGAAGCATTTCGACTCTCGGCGTCCGGATTCGCTGTCGCAGGGACGGTTGGCGCGGTAGCAACTTCTTCGCCCGTCTTCTTCAAAATCTTGTCGCTGGGCGCAGCGAAAGCGACCGTTCCGAAGAAGAAACCTAAATCCAAGTAGGCTAAGCCTGATGTTCTTGTGGAGAAGTGATACTTCTGGCTGTAGGCTGTGAGGAATGTGGGGAATAGGAGAAATGTTAAGCCGAAAGCGAAGGCTACATAAATGCTGAGGAGCAGGACGATGGGTGAGAAGAGAAGAAGTTTGATAGGACGAGCAAGACGCAAGCAAGCGCTCCCATTACGGAGCCTCGCTTCTCTTGTGGGAAGATGTCAGATACAGTTCCACCGGCGATAGTCATCGATGCCGAGCCTGCACATCCAGCGATGAATCGAAAAGTGAGGAACATGGCAGTATTGGTGCTCAAGGCGCATCCGAGGGTAAAAGCGAGGTACACGAAGTTTCAGCCTTGGTAGATATTAAGCGACTGTGGAGCTCGGAGAGGGGCATCAAATCAGCCTCTGAGGATGGTTGGTGAGGTGTCCGATTTGCACGTTTCATGCAATGAGAGCAACGATGACTGCATGAACATATTGCTTTCGCGGCTGGTAATTTCCAGGGCTTCTTGGATCATCGACACCATCCAATCAACGATATCCTCGTTATTATGATGGCCACCTCCAGTCCGCTCTTGACCTCTGCCATAATGCAAAGGCGCAGCCGCACAGAGAAATGGGAAATGATGAGGCTCCTTCAGACCAAGGCTTGGCTAGGAAGGGAAGGGTAATTATATCAGCTTGGATTGCTTAAAAGGAACTTGACGCGAGATCTTTATCATATTACAGAGGGAGACGTCTACGGAGACGGATGGTGGTGAGCAAATAGACCAATCGGATGCGCGCACTGACACGACCCTCCGTTCACCGTCCGAGAGAAGGGCCCGCACGGCAGCATACACCAACGCTGTTTTTCCCACTTCTGTTTGCGAAGGTAAAGATGATGGGAATGTTGCAGATGCCTGGTTCGTGGGGAAGACGTGCATTGAGTCACCGGGGTACTGTCTTCGATATAGATAGCTAGTCCGCATGCGGTTAAACGGCTTTCCACGGAATAATCCGTTGCCGTCCAACGCTTCCCAACTCCACTTCCGCCTTCAGGCCGCACTCGTGAACTTACTATACGGCCAGACCGTACTTTGTCGCGGACATTTGATGCAAGAGCCACGATGAGTGTGGAACCTCAGACGCAGCAGCGCTACGTTCCGCCAAGCAGACGCAGAGACAAGCCGATTTTGTCGTGCAGTCTCTGCCGCCGACGAAAGTAAGCCCGCGATAAGTTGGTAACCAATCACATGCTCATGGTACATTCGCAGATTGAAGTGCGACCGCCAGCAGCCATGCAAGGCCTGCGTCGATAGAGGCTTGTCACTATCGTGCACGTATTCCCGGAACCCACATACCGCGACAACACCTTCAGAACCCAAAGCACCCAGCAATGTTCACGATCGTATCGATCAACTCGAGAAGCTGGTGACTACCCTTATGGAACAGAAGCGAAATGTTTCGGCCTCCTACAGTCCAGCTACAATGGCTACTCCCGTGTCGGCCCATAGTCCCAAGGCCAACGACGGAGTGGCAGATCCCCACGTGCCTTCGGCTCCTGACCTTGTCAGACTCGACAGTGATGAGACGAGCTACGCCAATAGTGGACACTGGACGAGCATATTGGATGGTGTAAGCACCTAGACCCAATGCTGTTTATCCCCTTGCGAAGGAAACCTAAAACTAATCACTGTCCGTATACCAGATTGCCGAGCTGAAAGGGGAACTAGACCAGATCTATATCCCACCACAACCTCAAAATGCTGAAGATGTAGATTTGGGGCCTGAAATTCTTTTTGGACATAACCGCGATGCGACCCGAGAAGAGATCTTGGCTGCTCTACCCCCAAAACCAGATGCCGATCAGCTCGTAATCAAGTACTTCAGTTACATGGAAATGTCCGGAGGTATGCTATCTCTCACCCGTTTTATCAGCTCTAATCCTCAACACAATCAGTCTTACTTCATCGACCAACTTTCCTTCGAGAGTATGATAAATTTTGGGAGAGTCCTGCTAAGACCCCAATCATGTGGATTGGTCTTCTGTATTGCATTCTCGCCATTGCTACTCACTTCGTTTCCATGCAACATGAGTATCACCATAAGATCACGGTAGCTTCACAAATGACTCGGTCCACGGCCCGAATCGATTTCTACCGGAAAAAGATTGTCCAATGCCTCATATTGGCAAGATATCCCAAATGCCCTCCATACACGCTTGAAACTATGCTGTCGTACTTCATGATCGAATACCTGCGATCTCGGGATGCGCAAGCAGGGTCTTGGCTCGTTACCGGCATGCTTATTCGGACGGCTGTTCGAATGGGCTATCACCGCGAGCCCTCGAGATTTCCGAATATCTCTCCATTCAACGCGGAAATGAGAAGGAGACAATGGACCATGGTCGTTCAGCTTGACCTCATGTCAGCTGTACAGGTGGGGTTGCCGATGATGATTCATCCGTCAATACCAGATGTCATGGACCCGCGTAATCTGATCGACAGCGATCTTAGCGAGGATATGACTGAGCTACCTCCCCCAAGGCCTGAAACTGAATCAACAGTAATGTTGTACGTCTTATCTCGAAATCGACTGCTGCGTGTATTTACACGGATTCAAGAACGCGCCAACGAAAGCGAACAACCAGGGTATCGCGAATCGCTCGAACTCGATGCGGCTCTACGCGCAACATACGAAAGTCTCCCGGAATCACTCAAAGGCTACAACAGCAAAGAATTCGATGTCAAGGCGGATACTGCCATGCGAAGGCTTTTCCTTGCTCTTACCTACCTCAAGTGCTTACTCATGATTCATCGTCCATTCCTACTGCTTGGACGGGAAGACAGCCGATATGAATTCTCCCGGGTCACATGTCTCGATGCAGCGCTAGAAATCCTTGATTTCCAGACCCTACTTGAATCAGAATCACGCACGAATTTCGAACAATGGTCGCACACATGGAAATTATGGACATCAACTTGGCGGCTATCCTCCCTGGTTAACCACGACTTCCTTTTGGCTACCACAATACTGTTGCTCGACCTCAACAAGGATCTTGTTGCCCCTCTACCAGAGCCCAGCAGCCCCACTCCCCGCCAACGCTGGCAAAGCAATCAACCTACTCGCTCCGAGCTTATCATGGCGTTGGCAAACTCATACAATATTTGGCAACTCGCAAGTGCCAAATCTCGGGAAGCTGCAAAAGTCGCTGCCGCGGTCAAGCTTGTGCTTAGCAAAGCAAACTCGGGGATGTACTCTGAATGTAAGTACGAATGACTACCGCTACAACACGAACTTGCACCCCCGACTATGGGAGCGAAAAGTCATGTCTGATACATCGCACATAGACTAACAATGAATCAGCGACCCCGGTCACACCGTCTCAATATGGTAGTCTTGTCATTCCTGCTGCACAACAGCGGCAGGGGTCTGAGGCATCCATGGGAGCCGTTGAATCGCCATCCTTCTTTGACTTCAACAATCTCGATACGTCTCCTCCTTTCCCCATGGGTGATGCTGGCATGGACTTTGGAGAAAACTTCGACTGGGTAAGTATAAAACACCATCTGGATCACCATTGGGGACACACTGACAAAATAGCAGGGAGCGTTAGCTTTCCAATATCCGCTCCCCTCGTTTGAACAAAACTTGCAGAACTCATACTTCGGCTGATTTACCTTGCATGCAATCTCCCTCTCCCCTCAATAGATAGCCTTGTACTTTAACTTTTGCCTGGAGCGTGCCGCTTAAGAGAACAAATGATACCCGATTCATCCAGCATCAACTCGTAAATTCTTAGCATGCTACTTTTCTAGTCTATTACTACCACACACCTTCTACGCAATTCAGGTTTGAATCAATGCCTGTGTTTCTCGGATGAAGATTTCCCCCGCGATCTATATACAGTCAAACACAAAAGAATCGGGGGATCACATTCCGTACGATAGATACGTTACCGCCAAACATACTAGTACGAATGTAGTTTTCAGAGCGGTCGAAATTTTTTAGTTTATGTCCTGCGACAATACGTGTCTCATTCTCACCGCGCTATCCCGGCCAAAGATCAGTCTTATCGGATCTGGAGGTACATACACGCTACACGATTGGGGAGCGCTGTGTTTCTCCTCCTTTTCAACACACGTTGCCGTTTTAGGCTCAAAATATGGCGTCAAAGCTTACCGGCCCTCTTGCGCGCGAAAGCTCTCAGCGCTTCATTTCCCTGTTCAGAATAAACTCATCATATCCTGAGACTACAACCTGCAAAGCTACCTACCATTGTAACAAAGAGAACAAATTACGATCCTTACTGGCTTCTCTTTGTTAGGGATGTTGATGCGCAATGTGAATCGCAAACCCACTATCCGCATCTGCAACCGCATTCGGAATGGTCCTTACAGCTGTCACGCGGCAGCCCAGACTCAACAATATAAGCATCTCCATCCATGACCGTCCAATTCTGTTCCCTTGATCACCACTCTTCCTACGTCATCCCCCTGCTCCTATCTTACATATCATCCCACTCCACTCTCCCCTCTACGCGCCTTGCCCCTCATGCCGCGCGACCTCTTTGGTCCTCGAAGGACACCACGCACCCCATCCTTACCGGCTGTGGAGTCGTATCCTTGTCACCGCCGATTGATCAACGACCGCTATGGCTCCTATCGGCCTCCCCTCATATGGCCTTCGTACACCGCATTCTTTTCTCCAACGAAGCTTCTCTTACTTCAGCGAAAAGATTATTATTGAACCGGATATGGATGCACGAAAGAGTATTCAAAAGGCACTTCCCAGACGACCAGTTACTCCCAAGACTTTCATCAAGCGGTCCAGGTTTTCGGCACTGCTTACCTTTGCAGCGGGTGTGGTTGTTTTTGTTTTGGGGTTGTTGGTCATCTTGGGCGGGAAAAAACCAGGACAATTAGAAGGAGAGTTTCTGTTGAAGGTAGGTCGGAAAGATAATTAGAAAACATATGAAACATATGGGCTGACGATGAGGCTAGCTGAATACATCGCATGTCGGTGAAGGTATCATCAAGTTCGAGCGGGCTTCTGCGACAACAACGGCAACACCCACGGCGACCACGACACAGGCCGCAAACCCATTGGATTCTCTTGGCATATTTCCTACATCTATCCCACTCAACCCTCAGGATCCAAATAATCCGCTGAGCGGCCTCTTAAATAACCTAACCGACAGCATCGACAACGGACTAGACGGGGTCGTTGATAAAGTCATCAAAGGCTTGGTCGACCAAACTGGCATCAAAGGCTTCTACTACCTATACCTTAACAATGTATGCGAAGGATCGATAGCAAACGGCGATGGGGTCGCGATTTCCAAGTGCCAGAGTTGGCATATTGCTTCGGAAGGTACGTGTCCTCCCTTCACCCCAAATAACCTCTAGCACATACATCAGACCACAGAAGCTAACAGACCATACTTCAGGACTCAAAAAAGCGGTCTCCAACATCCAGTCCTCTCTCACCATCGGCCCAATCAAAATCTCCATCCCGATCCTTGCCTCCCTATCGAGCGACGGCAGCACAATCTTCAATACCCTAACCGCCCTCCATCGCGCTATCCTCGCTTTCGTCATAATCACCATCATAACCGCCGGCCTCTCCGCCCTCATCTCTCTCCCCGCCATCTTCTTTCCCGCCTCCCGTCTCCTGATCTACACAATACTCTTCCTCTCCTCGCTTGCGTCCCTATTTTCCCTCGTCGCCGCCATCATATTCACTATCCTCGCCGTCATAGTGCCATGGGCGATCGGCGGCCTGACAAAAGACCTTGGCATTGTGATTGGTAGTGGTAGAATGGCGTTGGCGTTTCTTTGGGTCGTGTGGGTGTTGAGTGCAGGTATGGCAGCGTTCTGGAGGGCGGTGTGGTTTGTCGAGGTTCGGAGTTCGGCATTCGTGAGATGGAGGAGAGGAGAAGACGAGATAGGGAACTGGAAGGGGATTTTTAGTGAGGTGGCGAGGAATTTGAAGGGGAAGAAGAATATTTGAGGTTTGGCGTCATAATAGGGTGAATTGAATGAAGATGTGCTGGTCATGTCTCCACGTTAGTTCTTTATATGGGTTGATTATTGGTGATTGGTTTTCCTTCTCAGTTTATGTGGTGCATTTATCAATGCCCCGAGCCAGAATGCAACAACGAAACTCTCCGACAATGAATAGCCTCCCATCATACTACCAAAACCGGTGCTTCAAGGGCGAAGAAGTCGATAGGAATTGTTGGAATGGAATGGTTGGACTCGGAGAAATCTTGTCTGGATCCATCACGAAATCGTATTTTTCATTTTAGAAAATACAGCTCCCTTCTGACAGGTCCTATAACATGCATCGACCACTTCACAATTCTATTGCTTAACAAATAGACTTCGCAGCATTTCCCGAGATGTTCCACGTAACATTGTCTCCGCAAGGACTTTCCTTAACCGTGGTATCATCCACCTTCAACGTAATCGAGATATCCTTCGTATTCGCAAATTCCGTCCTCGCCGAAATTCTCACTTCGCCTCCACCCTTCACTGTTCCGCCCTTGATCTTAATACCATAGCAGTTCTCGATCAAGATAGCATTGTTGCCAGTACCACTGATATCGACACTTGCGATCTCCGCGGCCCCTGATTCGGATACGCAGAAGAGGCCTCGACCACCGCCCTTAGCGATGAGCTTGTCGACGTAGACGTTCGTGGAATAACCGCCGTTGAGCTTGCCGTTTTGGTTTGCGAAGCGCAAAGCCGCGTAGCCGGTCCCAGCGCCGCACTTGTCGCAGTCCACGGTGCCGATCTTGGCGTTCGTGGTGGCTTGCACGAGGAGTCCGCATTCGCCCAGATTGCGACCGGTAAATTTGTTGATGGTGAATCCGGCGATATTCCACGTCTCGATCCCATGACTCGTCGCTCCCGTGACGCTCACGCTATCCATCTTGACGTTCGAGTTCGCTGCTTGATCCCTATCGAATCTGATGCCGATTCCAGCACTCAAATTCATCGTCACAACACCAAATGTCAGGTCTTTACTCCCGTATACCCGGACGGCGAAATAAGGGTTGCCGGTCATGCTGAGGTAGGGAATCTTGACGCCGCTAGTGTTGAGGATCTCGATTGCGCCATGTGCCGCGCGGTAGCCGACGTTGATGGTGCCGCAGCCTTCAAAGGTTATGCCGGATTTAATGGTAATCGTGGAGGCGCCGATCGAACCGGAGGATGAGACGACGAGTCGCTGACCTGAGGCCGTGTTGGTTATGCCCGTGTTGATGGCGGTGAGGTAGTCCTAAGGTGGGTCAATGACTGTGCTGCGGATGTGTTGGAAGGTAGGTTGCACGTACGGAACCGGTGTACACCGTGGAGGAACCTTTCTTAACGGTGAAAGTCCCTGAGCCCGTGACGGTGACATCTGCCGTGCCGGAGCCGCACTGCGCAGCAACGGCGGTGAAGAAGAGTCCGAAGACTACCGCGAAAAGGTGGGAGCGGTACATGTTTATTGCTCGATCAATCGCCTTGGGTTTGAGTAAAGGTGGATCATCCTCTGTACTCACCTCAACGGTACCCCATCTACTTATACAATTTGATTAAGCTAATTCCATAAACAGTCCGGTCGTTGTTTTCCCGAGAACTCTTCGCTATCTCTGCTCATCGCTGGAAGGATCATCTTTCGCTTCCCAATGTAGCTTAATTTGATGAAAGGGTATAGTATCAAGTCTTGGACGTTACACAAGAGATTCTTCTGGGCCTTCCGATATATCTTTCGGGTAATCAAGCTTTAGCATATTCTACGCGTCTGCCCAGATAGGCCATGAAACATTCTTTCTGAAACTTTTGGCTTCGCTACATGGTGATGTGGTTGGTGGAATCAAATCCGGCTATAGGATCCCCTGTTAAACTGATTGGCACGCCCTATTCTAGATATTTCTCCGCTGCCCTTCTGCCAAGTTCGTCCAAGGATTTTTACAGATATGAAGTGTAGCTTTCCCCGCAATTTCTCGTATGCAGAGTGTGATCAGGAGTTAGTGCCACGTTATTTACTGTCGCACATGTGGCCTGAGGTTGGGATTGGCTCGGGAGATTTGCAGAATAGCAGTGGATGCACAAAATTTCCTAAATCACAGGAGCAGCCGTGTGCACAATTATGGGTTTAGTCATTTCTTTGCACGATTGATGGAAGATATTTCGGAAGGTCAAGCTACTCGTTTTATACGACGCGAGCGGACTGATGTTGTAACTCTATACCTTACACAAATAAAAGATCTGCGAAAGTAGCTTTCCCAGGCTCAAATCAACTGCCTGTCACGCGGAACGTGGGTGAAAGCGTTGGGATATATATCCCAGTATTCGGAAACACTGTTGGAGTTCTTTTTGTTCAATTCCCACAGGAAGGTATGAGTCGTCTGATACAATCACGTAGACGGGTTGATGCTTGAGAAACGTTAGAGGAGCTGTTTCTCGAGAGTGTAAATCATAAATCGTAGCTTTTTTGATCTACGGGTATGGCGTGGTTGGTATGCGCCATGTAGTCGTTGTCGGTATGTATGGAGGGGATATACAAGATAAATATTTCATTAGAGGATGTTTGTCCAATTGAATGGGGCGTCATCGCTTTTTAAATCTGAGCCCAGTGTTTATCTTTGCTCATGAACCGCCCTTGATCTTGATCTTCATCTGCATGCCATCGACCGGCTTAGCAGTAACCGCATACGTCTGTCATAAAAGTCAGCACACTAAACTCAACCCTCATGCTACATCATTCGTTCCGAAATGACTTACCGAAAACATATGCGACTTCGTCTTATAAAAGCCCTTCTCGTCCAGCTGTGGCTCACCCTTCTCATCCAGATCCAGCTCGCCCTGCCCAACCTTGACAAACTCAAAGTACCTCATAATACACGCCAAGATGATCTTGACTTCCATATTCGCGAGTTCGGAGCCTGTGCAGCGTCTCGGGCCTCTCTCGTACGGTCTGAAAGCGCTATCGGGGATCTTTGCGCCTGCTTCGCCGAGCCAGCGCTCGGGCATGAAGTCGTCTTTGGTTTCGCCGAAAATCTTGGGGTGTCGCTGGATAATGTATGCGCGGGGCGTAAGACATAGATCGTCGACAAGGAGCCTTTCTCCGTTAGGTAGAGTCAGCGTGGTTCCGGATCTCTTGGGAGCGACGCGGGCTGTGGTGCCAGGGGGATGGAGGCGCAATGCTTCTTTGATGACGGCGTCACTGTAAGGTAGACATGCCAAGAGCTTACCGGCCTCAGGACCCCGGAGTTGCTCTATGATTGCTTGTGGGTTGGAATCAGTGCCAAATACGTCGTCGAGCTCATCCTTCAAGTCCTTCGCAGAGACCGGGCGTCGATGTAGCTCGTAGAAACACCACTGCAGCAAAATACTCGTTGTGTCGTGACCGGCGAACAGGAAACCACGGAGTGTGTCACTGGTCTGCTGGAGGATTTCGGGGGTTAGTTTGTCGATGCCGTGGAGACTGAGCGTTGCTACACTTCGCGATGTGGTTTCGGCGCCAGCGAGAAGTTCCTTGTGCTGTTTCTTGATTTCTTCTTTGAGGATACCGTCGAGCTTTTTATCTAATCGTCTGATTTCGCGCTCGTTTTTGGTGAAGTAATCTCGCAACCACCATCTGTCTCCAAATGGACGCTTGTTGAAGACCTGCGACAAAGCGCGGTAGGTCAGCAGCACTTCGTTCTGCTTTCCCTCAATCTGAGCGTTCAAATCCATATCGAAGGTCACAATGCCGATGATGTCGAAGACTAGGTTCGTGGTGTACCCGTCCATACGGAACTCTTCGCCAGTGGCGGCCTTCTTTTCCATGAGCTCGATAAATGTCTCTGTTTTATCCAGAATGACGTTCACGAGACTGAGAAGATGCTGGGGTTGAAAACCGGGCAGGATTCTCTTTCGTAGGCCCTTCCATTCCTCTCCCTGACGCGCAAAATGTTGTTAGATTTTGCATCCATGTAATAACTTCACGGGATTGGCCGCAGGGGTTTCGACTTACATCTGTAGTAACAAGTGATCGCGCGCCGACTAAAGGAGCCAGCCGTTGAATAGAAGGGTGCTTTGGTACACTGGTACTGTACTGTTTCGAAGGCTTGGTGACCTGCTCTGCGACATCGTTGTCCAGGATGAACAAGACGAGAAATTTTTCGAGCGGGCGCCAATCGACGAGGAGTACAGGAGGGAAGCCAAGTTTCTCTACCTGTTCGTACAGAATCTCATCGAAAGCGCGCCGAGGGTCACCCAGAGCAGCAGATCTCTCAACCCATGGCCAATGACCCCTCACAGGGTCTGCCTCTTCCGGCTGCGGGAAGTGTGCGTATTGCTTCATGTCGATACCGGAGGGCTTCGCTCTCCGGAGGTAGAAGACTACAGCGAGCGGGATCGCTGCCAGGGCGAAGAGTTTCCATTGGAAGAGTGCGACGAGTTTCTCCGAATTCTGCGAGGTAAGAGAGCTGAGCAAAGCCATCTTTGCGACTGTTGGAGTGCTGTTTTGGCTCGCTAGAATCACCGAACCTTTGCAAGGCCTCTTCTCGTGAATTGTGCGTCATATCTTGCGGGCTGGGTGCCAGCTTTATCAACGTACGCCATCGGAGCTTGCTGCCCCATGTCTGCTGGGTGGATTGCAGGCGCCTTTGACCGATTGCGATCCACCGTGACAACGGTGAAGTGCCTTCGGAAGGACATCGGAAACCCCTCAGGACATCAGATAAGATGCATCAGATTAGATAAAACGAACCTGATTCGAGGACCAGAACCACCCAAGCAAATTTTCACTCTTGGCATTACGGACAGCAAGCCGTATCGAGCTAGCGGCGGAGGAGTTCCCTGCTCTTACCCCGCCCGTCACTTACGAATGATTGGGTGCTGAAGATTGCCTCATCCTGCCGGTAACGGGGAAAAAGCTAGAGGCTTGCAAGGAGGATGTAGCTCGGCCGACCACGCTAATAGCTTGGCCTACCAACGCTAGTAAGTAAGCCTAGTAGGGCTTGGTTGACTTAGTAATACTGTAGTTGGCTGAGCTATTTTATAATAACTCAAGTCTAGTATTTTTTTAACTTAATTTAAATATATTTAGATTATATTAAAAATTGGTTAGGATTAGTTTAGGGTTAGCTTAGATTTATTTAGGGTATAGGTTAGTTTTAAAATTAAAGTTAGCTTTAGGATAAGGGCTATAGAGTATATTTTTAGGGTTATTTTAGAATTATATTTTTTTAAATAAGTTAATATACTTCTATAGTGAGTAATAAATTATAGTAAGTAATAAGTCTTTACTAAGCCCCTACTAAAACCTACTATTACGTATAGTATATTATACTATAGCTAATAGTATATAGTATTAATTTATAGTATTTTCTGTCCGTACTATCCGTACGGTGGTGTTTCACCTGGGTTTGGAGTTACTCTTTGGCAACAGGGGCTACCCCACAGATCGTACGATAGATGGCCCCACAGATCGTACGATAGATGGCCCCACAGATTATACAATAGATGGCTATATAGATCCCTCTCTCCTCTGTACGAGGTAAGAGGGGGAGTTAACTAGAATACAATCTTTGCCTCTACCCTTTATTCTTGCTTGGTACACCTTTAGGCGTACTATCTATGTGTACATAGAGCCAACCGACACTGATCAGTCTATCAAACCGGCTTAAGTTAAAAACGGAGTTTTACCCTTTGGTGGATAAGGGTCTCTGTTTCGTACCCAACCCGAATAGAAATCACTAGGGAAGGGAGATCGACCTCTGGACCGTACGCAGCTAACAGCACCTGTATAGTAGTACCTATATAGGGATATAGACTACCTAAGCCGTCGTACGCAACAGAAGGAGATTGTGTACCTAATACACAACCAGAACCATCACCGTACGAACAAGCCAGCGGCAATAAACCCCCCGTCAACTCGAATCACCGCATGAAGGCCTGCCCATCAAACCTTCGTCCGCCTATTGATTCAAGCCACCGTACGGCCCTCCCGTCACCGTACGGCCCTCCCGTCACCGTACGGCCCTCCCGTTACTATACGGCCCCCCTATCCGTCACTGTATAGCCCTCACCCTGTATAATATACTATAGCCTTACCGCTACTAACCTCTCCTACTCTAGAGAGTAGTAGAGCACTGTACGAACCCCCGCCAGAAAGTTTTCTCCTATCGTATAGGGAACTGGCTACAATTGTACATATCTCAGAACTACTACTAAAGAGTAAAACGGATCTCAGGTACTGGACTAATAATATTAATATAATAACTAACCTAAGTATAAAATAACTCGTATCATACGTAGCCTATACCCTATCTGAATACTATACGACACACCTTAGAGGTAAGGAATTCACACAAGCGTTTATTAAAGACTTTAATTAATAGGAATTCTCCCATTTCAATTATATCAATAGGGCGTTCAGACGAGAATTGGTGGACGTTCTTAAGGATAAGGACATCTACGCTGAATCCCTGCCTAGAAGCACCTAAGACCGCTAGTTGTTTAATATCTTATACTAGAAATTCATAGTAGCTCCGTATAAACCACGCCGTACAGAACTATCACTACTAACTGAGACACTAGATGATAAAGATACTGGAGATACACCAGCGCCTACACCTACTCCCCCAGCCCCAGAACAACCAGCTGTATAAGGAGTGCCACCCCAAATAGTACCTACTAAACCTACACTAGTCTATTATACGTAGATAACTATAGACGTTCCCTAGCCTTTATAACTAATATACTCCGCACCACGACCGTACGAACTACTACTACTAGAGTAATAACCTATATAGCGGAATCTATACGTACTACCGCCTGTACGCGAATATATTAATAAAAAGCTTCCTCCTAAGAAGCTTATCCTATTCTAAAAGGTATAGAGAAAGGAGAATAACTATACCAGCAAGCCGTATAATATACTAGCAGACAAAACTCGAATTTTTATTGAGTTATATTAATAGCTAGAGATCTATGAGGCTTAGTATATACATATCTTTCCCTATATCCTAGAAGGCCGTGTGAGCATGTACTACATGCACACTATAGGACCTAGGTATACCTAGAAGTCTCTATATACTTGACTTGACAGACACTTCAATACTAATATTAACTACAGCCAATACTAGACGGATTAGACAACAGTAACGTACGCACGCTACTGACAAGAAAACCCAGACAAGTCACCGTATAAAGTCCTTAAGACTATAATTAATAGGCTCACACTCACTTAACAAGCACTTAGCTTAGATTTCTAAAGTAAAGTACCCCTTCACACAGCCGTCGTACAAGCCTATAGAGGGCAACCTGAACTGGAACAAGTATTGTTCTTAGTAAAACCTATATATAAAGGATTATTTAGAGACCTCTGATTAGCCCTATAGATCTCACTAGATAGGCAGGCAACCTGATACTATTAGGAAGTAGATACTTACTACACTGACTGCCGATACAGCTCGCGTATAAACCCAAAGTTTAAGAAGTTTCCCTAGGGAAGGTCTAATACCAGAAGGTTAAACACCGTATATATATAGTAAGATACCCAGGGCAGAAGCACAAATAGCAAGAAAAGATACTTCGTATATTACAAGGAAGGTTATTAGTCATTAAACTACCCTTATATAGACTAATCTCAGGCAAAGCGGTAATATATTAGTTCCTATAAGTCACTAAATAATTAGGAACCGTCGTACGCAGCCGTTGCTGCGTATATTACTGACTTTAAAGGTCAATTAGAAGGCGATGATAAAAAGGATATACTATACAATAATAATAAGGAGTCAACCTAGGGTCTGGACGAAGGTAAGGAGGTAATTTACTACCTCACATCAGCCGCCTATATCTACTATACGACTATAGAGGATATCTACGGCATAGAAACTAAAGGCCTAGCTGATTAATTCATCCTAGACGACCGTTATTATATGATATACTAAGGAGAACTCTGGGACACTAGTGCCGCACGAGTCTCTATAGTTAGTAAAACTTAACTAGAGGCATACCTCTGAGAGAACCCCCGTATAAAGGTTGATTAGATATCTAATAATACTAATATTAGCTTCAGTGGCCAAGCCACCGTATAATTAATAGGCACTGTACGGATCTAAAATCCTATCAGTACGGTGATATATTACATTCTAGATACCCCTACACTATTCCTACTATCACTGGCGGACGCAGACTAACTCGGCGTATACTTTAATAATATACTTAATGTTATTATACGTAAGGATAGTACTACTGTCCCTGTTATATACAAGTAGGGCTACCTATTCTTTAATGTTAGTAAGGAAGACGCTGTGTCTTTCTTTACTAAAGCCTAGCTATACTAGCTTTATAGGAGATTTAGATATCCCTGTACGGAGCGCCTTTAGAAGATACTTACTACTACTAGATATAAAGTTAACGCCTCCGTACTGAATGAAATTAAGAAGTTCTACTACTTCTATTAGAAGTATAGGAGATTACTAAGTAGATTCAAGTTCACTATTAAGGATAACTTATATTTTAACTATAAGATTATTATTAATACTATATAAATCAGCACAAGGGAGGAACTGTATGTAATTTATATAAATATATTATTCTAGGCTACTATATTCTTAAAATTAATGTCCGCACAACACGCCTAGGAGGCCTTGTATAAGTGTTAGATTAACACATACCAAGGACCGCCCGACTACGTTATATATAACCTAGGGACTAACTTCGTATCTGAAGACTTTAGGAACCGTGCGAAGATTATAGGAGTAATATATAGGTAAATACTAGTAGAGGCTTACTAGGCT
>JAGQEM010000318.1:0-21059 GCA_019202945.1 Corynespora olivacea
TGTTGTTGTTGTTGTTGTTGTTGTTGTTGTTGTTGTTGTTGTTGTTGTTGTTGTTGTTGTTGTGGTGGTGGTGGTGGTGGTGGTGTGGTGTGGTGTATTGAGATGTCTCTTTTTTTTTCTTTTTTTGGGTTCAGAGGTCGCTGGTGTCGTATTTGTCGTCTATGGATCCTGGGTTTCCCTTGGACACGGTCTTCTTCTTCTCGGCGGTGGAACTCGACTCCGTGTGATGATGATGCTGCGTCGAGTACACGACGTCGCGCTCCTTGCTCGCGACCCTTGGCCCCTTGCCTTTCTTGTCGTCGTCGTCGTCGTCTTCGACCGTCCGATGGAGGACGCGTTCGAACGGGCGGGTTAGGATTTGCAGGCTCGTGTTTCCCGTCGTAGGGCCGGTGCTCTGTACCACGTTGACCTTGTCTTCTCCTGTCTTGGTGTGGTCGTCGATGCGTTGGTAGACGTGTTCGGCGTCGGTGTCGAGGTTGACCGAGATGACGGCGCGTTTGGGGGGTGCCATTTGTTGGGGGGTGCGGAGGCTGAATCCCTTTATATATGACGTGTGAGGGTGGTGGTGGGGCCCATGTAGCATTCGCTGTCGGCGCCGGACCGATGGTTGAATGGCGGGAAACGGATGATTTGGGCGGGCGGAGATACCTGGTTTGGATATCCCGCCTTGTTTGCCCCGCACTACCTCAGGTGCGTATGGGGGCTATCACGTGGGTGGGTTAGCGCTACGGATTGGAAGGGGCTCGAGGGTTAGCGACAGTTTTGCACTTCGTCTTGGATAGCTCCCAGTCGACGCATGAGAGAACGGGTGAAGGCATCTTTCGTCGTGACGGTGTTGATTCTTGACAGATGTTTTCACCTGCTGGTACAACGGATAGCTCCGCTATTCCGTCCATCCCGGGCCCCCATTAGTTGCAAGAAGCTTTGGAAACAAGGAAGAGTTGACAACAATAGATGTGAAAGGATACCTCACCCCCCAGAAGTCCGTGTGCCTTATATGCCATGGCCTCGTCCCACAGACCTGCAAGAACGCCGCGTGAAATGCTCTCCAGAAACCGCAGGCACGCAGCATGGCTCCCGTCGTGAAACTCGATGATGCACTTAGCCGTCCGCCCACACCACCCTGAAGCTTACGAGGCACCTGACTGAAAGATGCCATTCTGAAACGCATCCATACCCTCGCCGTTGATACCAAAGAAGTGGAACCTTGAAACACCCAACGTTAGTGCATCCATTCGTAACGTGATGATCAAATCATAAAAGAGGCAGAGTGATTGTCATAGAGCTCCCGGGCCAGAGCTGAGGTGTCGCCCACGGAATTTTGGAGGAAGACATACCAGTCTTCCACGTTGAGTGTTGTGGGCACTATCGGGTTGTGGCGCCCATTACTGCTGTTGCTCCAATTATCGTCCTGCGCGGCGTTTTGCTGATTCTGCGCCACCATGTCCATTTGCTGGGCCCAGGCTTGCGGGTTGGCCTGATCGAATCCGGGCATGGAGACGTTGTTCTGTGTCGGCTGCATCTGCTGTTGTGGCACGGACTGCGAGCTCATCTCGTGGTTGCTGGGGTGCATGGCCATGTTCTGCGGCCGCGACAGTGCCGGGTCGACCAGGCTGTGGTTGTTTTGCTGTGGTGAGATCTGGGGTATGCTGAGGTGAGATTCGGCCGGGAACAACTGGTCTGGCTGGAAGTTCTGCCAAAGCTCCGTCGAGATGTTGGGAGAATTCCGCGTGACCAGGAACAGATCCGGAGGCGTGCCTGGGTACGAGTACGAGGGATTGAACGGTGTCGTAGGCCGTGTACCGGAGCGTGATGGTCCCATGAAGGTGTCGTTGTTCTGTCGTGTCACCTGCGGAGATCCCTGTGTGATTTGCGGTATCGACTGCATGTGTGGAAGATCGCGTGAGGGCGTCACGGCTGGTGTCTGGGGCCTTGATCGCTCATACGAGACCTGAGGAGCTGGTGGATGGTTCACATTGGGAACAAGACCAAAATCCATCTCTTCGTACTTGCGCTTGGGCGGTCCTTCCTGGGTGGGTTTGGGCGGTGGTGGTGGTGGTGGTGGCGGCGGAGGTGGAGCAGGCTTGCTCTTCTGATGCCGTTTGCCAGCCGCCTTCTGAAGCCGCTCTTCGAGGTGCTTATTCCCTAGAATGGATTCGAAGAGCGTGTGAACCATTTTTGCAACGAGCCAGACCTTGGAGACCTCCTTGAGTGCGTCCATGCATGTATGCAGTCGCAGCTCCGTGGCCGACACTATGGACTTGTTCGAGGAGCGCATCTGATAGACGTGCATGATGAGCGCCGAGAACAGACTGTACACGATGAAGGCTGGCGTATACCGCAGCTCATCATGCGCTCGAAGGTTCTCGACGATGGATGTGATCATGGCTGCCGCTTGGTAGGCGATTGTCCGGGACGGATATGCGTGCTCTTCGAAGCTATTGGCAGGATTCGTCTTGGGAGAACCGGCGGGCGGCATGTGCGCGCGATGGAGCAGACACAGCGTGGTGTAGTAGTTGGAGTGGAGCAGCGCAGCCCAGAAGTGATGGCGTGACGACTCCCAATGAACCTCCGGGGGGCAGTTCTGGAGCCAATCGGCCAACGCCATGTCGCTGTGGGTGAGGTCGATGGCGTTCGTCCGCCTGAACTTGGAAGCCACGGAGTACTGCTGCGACAACACCAAGCCCATGATCTCGCACAGCTTGACGTAATTGATGAAGAAGTGAACATGCACGGGGTCCGGCGGGTACTCGGCGGGTCGATCCGGTTCATCTTCGACGAAATCGTCTTCGGTGATCATCTCCACGTCGGAATCTTCCGGGTTGATGGCGACCGGACGGCCAAGCGCCACCGCCACCGATCGATCTCGGGAGTAGAGTGTCCACCAGATGCGCTTCCACAGCCGCTTGTCGGACTTGGTGAGCTGCGATCCCTCCACGCTGCGGTGCATGCCCGAGCCCTGGGCCACCACGATGCCCACCCGGCTCCAGTAGAAGACATTCTTGGTGACGTCCTCGGGGCCCTCCCAGTACCAGCCCATGAGAATGAGCGACTGGACGATGGTCACGCGATCATCCTCGTAGTTGGCGTCGAACAGGGCCTTGGCCCGCTTGTAAAAGGTCATGGCGGCCGGGGTGGTGGATCCGCTCGAGTCCATGAGCTGCGAATTGGAGCAAACGCGCGATCCGGCCAGGAGGATGGCCTGGAGGAGCAGCAGGGAGGGTGGATTCTTGGGGTCTCGATAGTGGCGCATGAAGCGGTTGCGGCTGATGACGGGCACGACGGGGGCGACCCATTTGAAGAAGGCATCCACCAGCTCGTCGCACAGGGCCCTCGGAGGCAGCAGAAAGGCACCGCGCTGGTGCAGGATCTCAATCTCCATGTTGTCCAGCTCGTTCACACGCGCCTTGGCACCGCGCACGTTCTCGGGGAGCGGGTAGTGCACGGTATCCGTCGAGCCATAGCGATCGTGGACGAGCAGCGAGAGGTTCGACGACTCGCCGAGGTATGCGACGCGGCCGGCTTCCTTGATGGGCGCGCGGGCGAACTTGGGCTTCATGAACTGCACGTAGGTGCCGTTGTGGGCGGTCTGCTGGGCGGCATAGGCGGGCGAGATGGTCGTCGAGGGCGTGCCGTCGGGCGAGTTGTACACGGCCGTCCTGTCGCGCGTGTCGCCGGGCGTGGTGGTGCTGGGGGCGGGGGAGCGGTTGTCGTCGTTGTCGGCGGTGTCGCCCGTCTCGCTGCGGCTGTCAGCTGCGCGCCCGCACGGCGTCGTGCATGGGGCGTACCTCTGCGAGTCCTGGGCGCGCGCCGCCGTCGTCTTCTTCCGCTTCGGCGTGGGGATGCGGCACTCGATGCCAAAGGCGGTGCAGTTGGTGCACGGCACCCCGAGGCTGGCGGCGTCACAGCGCACCTGGGCGGCGGTTAGACATGGTCATGGCGCGGCCGCGTGCTGGCTGGTCTGGACATGAATCCACATACTTTGCGTGCATGGCAGGCTGCAAGACGGGTGGTTAGCCAGAATGCCGTCAATCAACCCGCTGCCTCGGTGCCGAGGTTTGGATACGTCGAACCATGTCACATCGCGGTGGCTTCCACATACTCACCCACATCCACATCCACATACACATGCACACGCACATGCACCTACGCATACATGTACATGCCCATGGCTTGGGGGGGGGAGGGGCGATTGACTTACTTTCGCAGGCTCTGCTCGCGCGCTGTCGGCGGAACGATGGGTGCATTTGCGCCTGCGCGGCAGGCGTCCTGCTTGCCTGTGAGTGAGGGCTGCTCGGCGGGAGAGGGGGACGTACGGTGCGGCATGGCTGGGCTGCGCGGCCAGCGGCGGCGATGCGGCGGCGGCCATGAAGCTGTGCTCCCCAGACATGGTTGCGGTGGGCCGTGGGAGTCGTCGTCCTGCCTGCACGCGGGCACCTGTGTAGAAGCAGCGGCGGGTTCGGGCCAAGACAATTAGTGCCTGGCAGGGTGGTTGATCTTGAAACAAAGAAACCTTCTTCGTCGTCTTCTTCCTCTCCTTCCTCTCCTTCCTCTCCTTCCTCTCCTTCTGGCTCGACTATGATATGCTGCCTACGCGGTGGCCGCTGCATGTTGGATGGTTGGCTTGACCGAATCCCTTCCCCCCTCGTCTCCGCGGTCACGTCCCTCGCATGCTCGCCTACTGCCGTCGTGCAAACGTCATGCTTTTGATTGGTCGAGCGACCTGTTTCATATCCGCCCGGTCTATGTTATGCGTACGTACCGGTAGTTGGCCATCTGGCTATAGCTATCAAATCCTATACCAAGTATTGGGCTGCCTGCCCCTGATCCGATGGAGCGGCTGCCTGAATGAAACGACAACCACCGTTCCGAAGCTTGCGGTGAAGCTATACACGTAGTAGGCAGGGCAATGCGATCAAAAACACACATCATGGTCTATACTTTGACTTGGAGACGACCGATCCCTTCCCCCCACCGTGCAACGAGCATTGGTTTACCTCTTCGCAGCCGCCTCTCTTCGATGGCGGAAGGCTTCCAACTTGATGTTCTTGTTGTCGGCACTCACATACTTGAGCGCGACATCCCCAGCCCGTTCCACCGTGACCTCCTCCTCGGACGCCCACAGATAATCGTCATGCTCGAGGGGATCCAGTATGACGGTATCCGGATCCTTGACCTCCATCTCAAAGATGTGCTTGATATAGCGACCCCGGCCGGTGTTGAAACAGAACGACCCTACTTTTCTGACGATCCGCGTGGCTTCGAGCCCTGCCTCCTCCTTCAGCTCACGCACCGCCCCGTGCATCATGGTCTCATCGGGCTCATCGACTTTTCCTCCGGGTATCTCCTACACAGTGGTCAGCAACCATACCATTGCAGCTTCCGTGCTTCTTGTACCCAAAACTCGGGCAACGATTTTTCCATCTTTGCGCGCCGGACAAGCAGAAGCTTCCCTTCCTTGTTGAACACGACAGCTCCGACGCAGAGAGCATCGTATTGTGTATTCTGGTGCAGATACTGCTTCTCCGAGAACAGGTACTCTTGAACCGAGGGGTCGCATCCGAATGGGGTCTGAGTTGCCTCGCCCTGTGCTGCACTTGAGAAGTTCATGTTGAGGAGAATGCCGGCTCCAATCGTTCAGGAAATGGGTGCCTTTATGCGTTTGAAAAGCGGTGCATGGGCAGGTTTGCGGGATGGCTGCCTTGTACAGCCCCAACATTCATGGCGTCGTCGACATGGGTAGAATGTGACAACCACGAGGCTGCACCAAATGTGCCTTGCTTCCTTTTCGTGGCAAACGCCGAGTCAGAGGTTACACAGCGGGAGGACCCCTCCGCCAACAAGGAGGAAGATAGGAGCCGTGTTGACATGATATCACGACGGGTAGTGGGGGCAGCAATTAAGCTTCGGCTACTCCGCTTCGAGCTAGCCGTAGATCGATAGCGCGTGCTGGGATGTTTGGGATTCGCGGTCCTCGTCCTCGTCCACGTCCACATCCACTCAGACGCGCGCTCGCTCAACAGCCCACGATTTCCGGATCCGCCTGCGAACCCGCAACGCGCGTGCTCGAATCGACATGCCACGCCCAAAGAGAGCGAAAGTCACGTCGGCGACTGCACGCGTCGCAAAGTCGTCGAAGCCCGCAACGCGCAAACAGCAGCCTACGAAAGCGACGGAACCGAGCAAGAGTGTGCCCTCCGAGTCGTTGGAGGCTGGAAGCGACGGAGCGGTGAGAGGTGTGACACGAGAGAATGCGACCGCCACATCGGGGCCATCGGGAAGCTTCAGCGACGACAGCGACGGGCTGGTTGTCAAATCGACGCGCCTGCAGAGGAGGATGCCGTGGCAGCCGGAGCCTCAAAAGGATGCAGACGTTACCATGACCGGGGCGCTACCTATGGATGACATGAAGAATCGAACACCAGCACGCAATACGTCTCGGCGCACGCGCATTTCCTCGTCTACGAAGAAAACACCAACATCGTCCGTGACTCGGCAGTCACGTTCCACACGAGCGGATGCGCGTACTACCACGCCTACGCCTGCTGAAGAGGAGGGTAGCAGCGGCTTTGGCGACCACCTACTATCCTTTACTTCGCTGGACTCGGACTCGCCTGCTCACGGAACCTGCCCACCGTCGGCAATCAGAGTCGGTGCGACACCAGCTCATGAGACCTCCATCCTTGCCTTGACGAATTTCAAACGAAGACCCAGACAACACAGTTTGCTGCGTATGGTGCATCAAACAACAGATGTCGAGGACAACGATGCAGACGATTTCGACTTTGACGATTTCCTGCCAGAGGCTGAGTCCACCCCACTTCATGTGCAAAAGGGCACATCCAGCGAGCTTCCCGGCAACGACAGCGGGGTGAACCTGTCCAGTTCGGAGTCTCGCGGGACCAAAAGGAAACTATCGCCGGTCATACAGGTCCCGCGCTCCTCGCCACCGTACGAATCCGGATCGAATGTGGGAGAATCGCGATCGCCTTCCCCAAGCGTACCGATGATAGTCCCGAGTACAGAGGAGGCGCAGGCGGGACCGAGCAGAGATGAGGAGGAAGCTCTCAGCGACACTATGGCTCCACCCATGTCCAGTAGCGATTATGCAGTCGACGAGATGGAGGATCCACCCCAGTCACCAGTCGATCGAAGACAACGAAGGGCAAGGGGCACTTCAAGGAAAGCAGCCGATGAGGAAGCATCGGAGGGAGAGGAGACGGATCGAGCGAGGAAAGCAAAAGGGAGGCAGAAGGCCAATGCAGATCGAGGCATATCTACGGCGAAACTGCAGAAGCTACTGCCGCGTCGACGGACGCGGATGGCGCAAGACGAGGACGAATTCGACCTCCCTTCGGGGGATTCGGATCAAGACGAGCTGGCGCTACCGCAACGTCGCCAGACGGTAGGTGCACGCAAACCGAGCAAGAAGCCCTCACGCGCAGTCAAGAAGACGACGGCGAAGCCGGCACAAAGGAACGCAAGGACGTATGGCCGCCAACAGCTCTCGGACAAGGAGAACCAAGAGGCACACGAGGACGATGGGAGCGACGAAAGCGAGATTCAGGACACGATAGCGGCGGGTGCCAAGTCTTCCTCGAAGACGCTGCAAGCCATTGCGAAGCAATTCGAGGAGGTGGACGACTTCGAGCTCGACTTTGAGAGCGTCAGCTACGTGCAGACGAGCTCTCCCTATCGCTGACGTCATGTTCCGTCTCGTACCATGTATGCTTTTTGTGTTCGGTCTGCGTTCCGAGCGTCTGAGTCGCATTGTATGTAGCCTCGACAGATTATGCGCAAATGAAGTGACCTTGCCATTGCATGTACGGTGCGCACGCGGAGTTGTCCCTGTGAATCGTCCGATCAGGCCTGGACTGCCAGAGTGATGAGGTAAGAAAGTGGGCATCGAGTTCATATCAGGCAATGACGGGCAGGGAGTGGGTGAAATGGGGCGGTTCTTCCAAATCCCAGGGCGAGGCTTATGCACGGCCGGCCGTCTGACGGAGCGAGGACATACGTACTCCGTCCTCAATAAACATCACCACCACCACCGCTCCCCTTTCGGCATTCTGCGTGATCACACACGCCCCCGGAGCAATGCCACGGTGAATCAGAACATGCGAAGATCTGAATGTCCTATGCTGCTCCTTGACTCCCGTTCCCGCGAGGCTCCCGACTGATATGAACCCCCCCACCAATGGCTCCCCTTCGTCGACCCTTCGCCCGCGCACACGTCGCCTGATCTCCGTCGACGACGAGCTGTACCCGACCTCTGGCAGCGAACATGGCTCGTCTGCGGGCTCCGGAGCCGTCTCGCCCGTCCCCGGCGCCCGCCTGTCGCGCCCAAACGCCCCCGGCACCGCGACATGGACACCGGCCCCCTCCTCCTCCATGCGTTCGGCGAGCGCGCAGGCTTCCAAGGCCGGCCGCGACACGACCAGCACGCTGTCCGGCCTGTGGGGGAACTCGTGGTCGGCCCTCCAGGGCATCGCGACCAACGTGCTGGGGACGGAGCCGGCGGCCAAGGACACGTCTGCACGACGCCGGAAGCCGCTGCTGGCCACGCACCGCCGCACTTCGTCGAGCGCGCCGCCGAAACAATGGGGCCCGCCGGCGTCCCTGAGCTCGCAGGTTGGCGCGGGCACCCAGGAAGAGCGCGAGAGCTTGGTTCGGGCCATGAAGCGCAAGGATCTGCTCACCGCCGACGAGCACCTGGTGCCCGACTCGGCCGGTCGCTTCAAGCGGAGGAACTCGGACGAGCGCCTGAGCTCATCGGCCCCCCCTCCTGGAGAGAACGAGGACCGAGATGCACTGGTCTACATCCACCATGTGCGGCCGCAGGACACGCTCGCGGGCATCACCATCCGCTTCAACTGCCAGCAGGCGGTGCTGCGCAAGGCCAATCGCATGTGGCCCAACGACACGGTGCAGACGAAGAAGACCATCGTCCTGCCCGTCGATGCTTGCGGCGTCAAGGGCCGGCCGGTGGCGGGTCCGGACGCCTCCCACGAGGAGGATCTCCTGCTGGGCGACTGGAGCGAGGGCCCCGACAACGCAGCTACAAAAGCGCCTGCTCTGCCCACCGGCTGGAGCATTCCATCATCCAAACCGCAAGACCAAGACGCCACCTCCGTCCTCTCCTCCTCGGTCTCGAACACCGACCCCGAAACACCCTGGAAACACGATTCCTGGGTCCTCCTCCCCAACGATGAGGAGCCCACACAGATTGGCCGCATGCCGCGCAGAGCCCTGGGCTTTTTCCCTCCCGCGCGCCGGAAATCTCTCACCTTCTCAGATGCCGCGTCCACACCCAGAGCATCCGTCGAGCTCGGTCGCTCGTCCACGTCCACCTCCTCACACTCCTACACCGATTCACCTGCACAAGGCGTAAGAAAGTCACGCGCCTCGAGCAATCTGTCGGGCGCGCCCCCCTCGGCAGCACATAATCGTCATAGAAGTACATCCGGTTTCCATCTGCACGGTCCTGGAGGTGTCGGTACCATGGGCATGAATGTGCGAAGCCCAGGCCCCGCCCAGGATGGTCTCAACAAGCTCTTCGCCCAGCACTTGCCCAATGTCGAACCACCGCCGGGGCAAGAATACTTTACCCCTTGGACCCCCGGTCTTCTCAATGCCGACTCCGGCACCGCAAGCCAGTACGGCGGATCTGGCGCCCACACGCCCCTTGGCGGCGGCGACATCAATTTCCAAGAAATCGGCGGTGCGATAGAAGGCTGGATGCGCAAAGTAGGCTCCCAAGCGTCGAAGCTCCTGGCCGAGCCGTCGACACCGGGTCAGGGGAAAAGGTCGGCAGTGCCCGTCATCGGGGCCGTCGGAGGCGATCTCGGGGACCTGATCGAGCTGCGCGACGCCGCTTTCGAGATGGGGGATGCCGAGGAATCCAGAGGAAGAACAGCAGCGACCGATCCACTGCGACCGGTGCCGTCGAATGAACAGTATCAAAGCACTCGACCCGACATCAATCTCGTCCTGAGAGCGAGAGCGAGAGCAAAGGGCAGTGCGGCGAACAAGACGGACTAAAGTGACGATGGTGTTTGCAGCGTATCAGCTCCCCCCCCCCCCTTTTTTTCCCCCCATCGAAACCAGGCGTCGAGGCAGGCGGGCGGTCTTGCATCTAGAATTTGGTCCCAGCAGGAAAGCAGGTTTTTTCTTCTCCTTCTTTTTTTTTTCGGAGAGCGGCGCGTTGGGTGGGTGGGTGCATTGTGGCGCAATCATGTAGTTTAGACCCCTCCTTGTGAGATTGATTAGATAGGAAAGATGTGCATTTCGTGCCGTTCTTCCTGTTGTCCGCTCGCTTTCCTTTTTCTCAACCTTTTCTGAACCGCCGTCGCATCGGGAGCCAGAGTATCCAACCAAGCATATGCCAGACTGTTGACACCATTTGCGCATTGATGGGAGAGAGAGAGAGAGAGAGAGAGAGAGCGTCCGCCGACGATATGGAGCAGCAAGGTAAGTACATTGAAAAGAGAGGAATAAATGAAGCATTCATGCAAGAGATGGAGATGCCAACACAAAACCGGTGCGAGAGAGACCTCCCCAGACTCCGAAAAGACAAAAAAAGGTCCTGGGTAGCAGTACCGTGTCGATGACGACGACGACCTCCATGTCAACCCAACCCAACCCAACCCAGCCCCCTCGATTCCACCTCGCGAAACAAGCCATCGAGCACACTGGTACGCACATGTATCCAAACTCATCTAACCAGCTCGGAAACAACACCGACGACATAACACCACGCCGCCGCCACAATACCCGTCTTGACAACCCCACCCACCCCGATCCTCCCCCCCCCCTTCCTCCCCTTCCCCCCACCCTTCCTTTCCTCCTTCTCGCGTCCTCCCTCCGCCCACTTTCCCTCCCACCCCTCCCCGGCATCTTTCTGCGCACCGCCGCGCTCAGACGCAGCGTCCGACGCCGAGCGTGCGGAAAATTTGCCGTGGTGCTCTCCGGCCGCTTTCCTGCGTTCCTCGAAGTCGCGCTCGAGGTCCAGGGAGCTGGTGCCTACGAAGCCGGTGGGGCTGAGACGCGTGGTACCGTCGATGGGGTTGATGCGTGGTCGCCAGGTCTCGCCGCCTTGTGTTGCTGCTTCTGCCACCACCACTCCTCCTCCTCCTGCTCCTCTTCCCCCTTCTTCTCTTGCACTACCGTATCCAGCTGGTATCCTCAGTGTCTCTGTGATGGGCTCCTCTCCATCGTCGGCCTCGGTCGTGGATCGCAGGATCAGCATGTCCGCACTCGCAGCTATGATTTCGTATCCCTGTGGCAGATGTGGGAGGAACTTTGAGGGTTGGGAGAGCGTGGTTAGGGCGATGTGGTCGGGGATGACAGGGGCTGAGGCGTCGAGCGAGGTGTGAGGTTGCGAGGAGGAATGGAAGGGGTAGGGGGCTATTATGAGCTCGTCGGTCGCGGGATCATGGCAGTAGATGCGGTATGAGGGGGTGTGCGAATGGGCGATGGAAGGAGGTGGGGTGGAGACCGACGGAGCTGAAGGAACTTCGTTGGGTGGTGGTTTGGTGGGGGCTGCCGAAGGTGTGGCTGATTCGAGGGAGGGTGATGGGGTAAGAGGATCCTCGTTTGTCGTCTTTGTGGGCGAAGAAGTTGTGGCGTGCTCGATGACGTCTGATGTTGAGATATTGGCTGCTGATACTGTTGGTGAAATTGGGTCTTCCTTGAGCATTTGGATCGTATTCTGTCTGTTCGACGGCCTGGAAGCGGCGGCGAACCCTTGGCTCGACGTATTCGAGTCGGCATCCACCGTTGAAGACGGATGCTTGACATTGTCTTTCTGCGCGGTGACCATCGTAGACATCTCCTCGTTGCTTGGAACTTGCCGATGATCAACGTCGATCGTCCCATATACGTCTTCGTACGCCTTTTTCACTTCGCTGACGAGCTCTTTATCCGCCTTCTTCTGTTCTTTCGCTTTCGCCTTGGCTTCAGTCTCAGTTTCCTTACCCAGACTCTCGAGTTGTTGATTGAATGGTCTGAACAAGCTGTGAGCAAGAGGACTCGGCAGATCCAAACACTTTCGAACAACGGGCTTCGATGAACGCGAGTAGCCATCGTCGGAGAGGCCTTTCATGGCAGTTTTATGGTCACCAATCTCAGTCGCGAGTTTGGCGTCTGCCAGCGCGTCGCGAATGCGCTTCTTTGCCAGATACTCCTGTTCGGTGGTACTCTCAAGGGCCTCATCAGGCTTGTTGGTCTCCGTCGTGGTCGTGCTTGGAGTCTCTGCAATCTGAGCCTTCACCGAGCTGACGTCTTCTGGCATCGGACTGATACCAAGAGCTTGCATTCGCCTAGAAACCAGTCCAGAGAGTGCGAGCTGTGTATCCTGAAGCGCGAAAAGGCGATGGGCAAGATGTCGGACTCGCTGACCGGTTTGGCCCTCTGCATTCTCCAGGTGTGTCTGTAGGCCGAGTATCATTACACGAGTCAACTTTGCGTTCTTCTGCAAGACATCAGCTGCGATACGCAATCGCCTTGAAAGCGCTTCTGACGATGGAGCGGAAGACTGCATTTCATCGACGGCTTCGCAAGCCTTCTTGAACTCATTGTCCGTCACAAGCAATCCTCGCTTGAAAACACGTATTCTATCCTCGGCTGTTCCAGCATCTATCCTGCTGCGTGTGGGGGGTACAGTTCCATTTATGACGCCAGCTGCCAGCATTACGCATTTTTCATTGTTTGTCAAGCGCCCAATGAGCGGTTCGCAAGCTTTGATGTCTTCCTCGAGATCAAACTTGACTTGCCACGTAGCACGTCGACTCTTTGTAATACCACTGACTATGCCCGCGAAGAAAGGATCCGAGGATACATTTCCTTCCAGTCGCTTTTGATCGGCGAGCACGTCGACGGGATCTTGAAAGAGGGAGCGGGCGATGACGTTACCCCCAGCGTGAAGCCATCTGATCATAGAGTCGAGACTGGTGTCCAAAAATGGAACTTGGGCAGGCGAAGAAGTACTCTGTTCAACGTTTTTCGTTTCCTCAAGCTTGAATGTCGTGTCGTCCTTGGTTGAAGTGTCGACTGGAGTAGACGCCGTCTTTTCATGCAGGGTGGTATTAGCTCGTTCCCCCAACTCTCGCTTCACGCGACGAATATACTGGTCGCCTACAATCTTGCTCTGAACAAGAGGATGGAGCTCGTTATCTTTCCGAGTGACATCTTTGAAGCTCCGCTCGAGCTTGTTCCTGACCTCGTTTCGATCGATTTGCTTGTTCTTCTTGCGACCCATAGATGCTCGGATGTTTTCTGCACTGAGGAAGTCCAGGTCATCCTTCGGCAGCTTCTCAAGTGACTGGATGCGGCTTGAAGACATGGCCGGTTTTGCGGACTCTTCGCTCTTGCCACTTTCGACCTCCAGCCAATCCGAAGTCGATACAGTCCGGGATTTAGCTTGCACGTCGGGGTCGGATGCTTTCTCGGTCAACTCTAAGTTGCGGGTTCCTGATCTGCTCGTGTCTTCGCTGAGAGTAGTTGATATAGATATGTCCCCAGGAAGGCGTTGGTCAAGAACGAGTGGCGTCGTAATATGAACGGGTTTGGAGGTATCGAGCTCTTTATTTGATGATTTCCTGTCAGTGACATCAACGATGGGCACATCGGTTCTTCTCCGTGGCTTAGGCACATTTTCAGTCGATGATCTGCGCTCTATGCATGTCCGTTGCCATCCCGAGCTCTTGTTGCCTGGTTGGAGGGACTGTGGAGTATCGGCGAGGAACTCCTCGACGAACGAAGTTTCGCGAGCACTTGCGTCTCTGGTCTTGTTTTCCGTACCAATAGCGTCGACTGTTGACGCCATCACGACGGATGTCTTGCTCCCCTTGAATTGATTGGAATCGGCTGTGGCCGAATCGGGCTGTGCGGAAGCTTTCTTGATATTTCGTTTCGTTTTATCACCGACGATTTTCCGCTTATGAATTGGATCGAGACGCGAAGGGTTGGCGCCGAGCGGAATGGGAGGTTGCTCACGAGGTCTGCGCGAGTCCGATGGCGAGTCAACTCCAGACATCCATAGATGGCGGTCGTGCTCGGCAGTTCTCAAGGAGGGTTCTAACGGTTCGGCCTTTTTGGGTAGAGTCTCATCGGCAATGTCAACCTTTTTCGGGTATCTTCCACCGCGCCCCTCCTCCATCCCCATCTCCTTGATCATCCACTTAGGAAAGGTCTTATTAACCCACTCCCAATCCTTCAACCCTTTGCCATTCAACATACTCTCGCTAGCCCCGAAAAGCGCCTTATACGGATCCTCTTCGAAGCTCTGCTTCCATCGCTCATGACGTTGCAACTGTGCCCATTCCCGATTCGACATTCTGGCTGGACAATTGTTGTCATCGTCTTTGTGCGAGGCGGCTTTGGGGTTGGACTTGAAGAAGGGTCGGGAACGGAGGGCAGCTTCATGTTCTTGAAGCGCGCGGCTCACGTAACGATGCATGGGAGTACGGACCCATGAGGAGGGATCGCGTCGCCACCAAGTCATTGTGTGGGCTTGTGGTGAGTAGCTAGTGACTGTGGGTAACAACTTGGGGCAGGCGAGAAGCTTGTGCCCAAAGGAAGCTGTGAAAGGGTTTCGACAATGGATAGCTGAATGTCTACAAAGCACTGCTATAGAGAGACGTGAGGCCTACCAGCTTGTAGACGGGAGGAAAGGGAGCCCGCTTGGAGTCGTCATTCACCAAGCATTGCATCAATGCCTTGCCTGGGGAACACTGACCCGAAGCATGAGCTCTTCTTAATCAAATATTCAGATCAAAGATACAGATCCAATAACCTTCAGGACGACAATGAGTAGTGTCGAGGGAGGTGGAGGAGAAATGCAGTTCATCGCGCTGCCAGGTGACCTCTCGTATCCCCGCCTATGTAAGCTCCGCCGGGTCCGCGGGCCTATCGGCTTCCGCGGGGTGTGCTATGGAAGCCAGCTGATCACGCCCCCCAGGCCCCCCACGCTGCACAAGTGTGCTACATACCGTGTGTAACATTATGGAGATATCTCGCGCTGCGTCCCGACGTATCTTGACTTTTTCTATTCCTTCCTGTGATCGCTCGAGAGATGGGATGGGTGAGTCGCTGTTGCTTCGCTCCCCGCATTACGATAAGCCGATAAGGACGCGAGGCTTCAAGAGGAGCACGTGATGGGGGGGGGGGGGGGGTGGTCACATCGCATAGCTCCGTTATGAATATATGCTTTGGAGCTCCTCTCTCTTTATTCAAAATTACACCTATCATATTTCCGTGCTTCGAATTCCGTCTGAGGCCTTTCTTCCATTGTGGAGTGCTTCCATGTGATCGATGGGTCTCCTCACGTGCCATCGCGCCTTCCCGATACCGCCCCACCCTTTCCAGCAGGGTTAGGGCCGTAAACACTGACCCCACAGTTCATCTTCCATGTCCCTCACCACAAAACTTCTACACCTCAACATTCCCATGCGTATAAAGTGTACGCAATCCGTACTGCCATTCCGCAATCCTGCTGTTAGACCACGCAGTCGCATGGACGCATACCGTCTCTACGCCCACCACACCACACGAACCTACCACCCAACCCGCATAACCCACTTTGCCATGTCCGACATAACCCTCGCCGATCTCTCCTACTTGACGCGTGAAGACCTCTCCAAAAAACTTCTCGAATCTGACTCGGCGCCTGCCCTCCCCTCAAATCTTGCCATCGTCGACGTGCGCGACTCCGATCACGTTGGCGGCCACATACGCGGCAGCACATGGGTGCCGAGCAGCGAGCTGGATTACAGGACGGCCGAGTTGGTGCGGACGCTGAAGGATAAGGAGGTTGTGGTTTTCCATTGCGTGTTGAGCCAGCAACGGGGTCCGAGTGCGGCGTTGAGGTATCTGCGGGAGAAGAGGAGGTTGGATGGGGAGAGTGAGACGGCAAGCAAGGGCGAGGTGAAGGAGGACGGTGAACAGAAAAAGAGTGAGTTGAAGAAGGCGCAGCAGGTGTACGTGCTTGAGGGTGGGTTCGAAAAGTGGCAGCAGAAGTATGGTCCGGATAAGAGGTTGACCGAGGCATGGCAAAAGGACATCTGGGAGTTCGGCTATTAAGATCCATATTCACACCCTGCGTTTAGATTCCAGTAACATAAACTAGAAGATCATAAAGATTCTTATGAACCCGCTCTCATAACATACTCCCCGTATATATTTATTGGATCGTAATTAGACTCCAAAAATCGTCCTCGTCCACTCCACTCTCAATAAATCACTCTATCTCACTTTCCCGACCCATCAGCGAAGCAAGTCAATACCCCAAAATCCTCCAACCCCGCCTCGATGCCTGGCTCCCTCACCCATCTCACGACATTCTCCTGCAAACACATCTCTCCCCTATACAACCAGCAACTGCCTCCTGTATCGGGTCCCAGGCTCTTCACCTTTAGCAACTGTGACCCACCGTCGGGTGTCGGGACTTTGAGCCTCAGACAATGCCGTGCGTGATTGAAGTCTGAGGGGCTGACCCAGAGACAGTAGCCAGTCCAGTGCTCACCTTCGCAGACGTAGACGCCGCCAGGGAGACCAACGGTGCTTTGCCCGTTGATGATTAGGTGTGGGCGGGTAGGGGGGAAAGCGATGGGGTAGTAGAAGAGGGTGGCGGTGCTATTTATAGGGACAGCGAGGGACGGTATGGGATTCGTTGCATTGGCGAGAATGGGGGCACTGAGGGCAAAGAGTAGGAGGGAGAGAAATGGAAAGCGCATATTTTGGCAGGCTGGTTTCGGAAATTTTTCAGCAATCAAAAGTTTGCAGGTGAGAGTTTAGGCAAAATAGTCGCAGATGTTGCACTTTGATGCCTACGCAGATGCTTTTTGCTTGGGAGGTTGGCGACGGGGAATTAGCGTGTGATTGGGAAAATTGGCGTCGTGCAGAGGTGCTTTTGTATCGAATCAATGACGTGTAGTATTGGAGCTTGGACGACGTAGGCTTGGTACATAGGTACATCGCGCTTTTCTTGTATACAGCTCTGTAACAATGACACGCCCACTATGATCGTATAGGGCTTCGACATCCACGATCTACCCATTCGATTTTTCTTACCTTTATAACGAATCCGCTCCTAACTCCTCACTTCGGGGTCGCGTAACACTTCAGACTTCCAAACCTCTCCAAACCCCGTGATTGTCCCGGATACCTGCAATGAAAACACCATGGTCATCAGTAATCGTTCAAGATACTCCTCCCACTTATTACTATCCAAAGCACTTACCATAGTGTTCTTATATACTCGGTACAATGGTTTCCCGGATAAATGTCACACTGCCCTCCCTGATCAGGGCCCAAAGATTTCATAGGCATCTTCTCTTTGTGACCGTCTAGGGTTTCGTGGACAATGTACCTGCATCCATCACCACCGCTGAATACGTCGGGATGCAGCCAATGGCATTGGCCGCTAAAATTTTCGGCATCGCATACGATCACGCCGCCGGGCACGCTGGGAGAAGGATCAGAGCCTGGGACGAGAGATGTGGTTTCGTCGAGACGCAATGGGGTAGAAGGAGGTGGGTGGGCGAAGGTGATGACCAGGAGGTTTGTAAGGAACATGAGATGGAGGCTGGGAGACCGCATTTCGAGGGAAAGCTCGAGGTAGGTGATGCTTGGTAAATTTGAACAGAGAGAAGTCAGAGTATTGATATGGTGGGCAAGAAGACTTGGAAAATGCTGTTAAACAGTAAAAAACAAGGCTGGGATGTTACAGTGCGAAAAAGGCCTCAACCCAACTGATTGACACCAATCTATACCGGATTTGGTCTCCAAAGGAAACCACCCGACGTTTCTTCATTGCACAGAGTCTGAACACAAGACATTATACAAGATGATCCTTCGTACCCGCCCACTTTCCCCACATCCGGTAAATGTTTCCCTCTGCTTCGATTCCCAAGCGTTCCCGACAAACACACTCGGCCCGTATTCTTCCCATCTACCCTCCGCCCGGAAAACAAAACTCCCAAATCTCTCAAAATCTCTGCCGATATCCGGATACGTAATGCTTACTTCGCAAGAAGATTACGCATGGGGAGCGAGATAATTTGGATGCGAGAAGTGAAGTTCTTTACTGACATGAATAAGTCGGAGTTGGGGATTCAACAACCTTCTAGTTCTATTGCGCGATATGTCTACGTGGTTTTATACTAAAAGGATCGTGTCATGCCGTTTGAAGTATCCGAGTACGACGCACACATGCAAGGGGAAATATTTTCCTGACGTATTAGGTCAGGACTTGCAATCATCATGTTGAAGACGAGCGCTTGGGGCCGAAGTTACATAGGCTATTTTAGACTATTTAGGTGCTCGAATATTTAGCTAAATCTACACTGCAGGTACGCTAAGGTTATGGTGGGTGCAAGGCTTAAGGCTAAGACGAGTGTGGTGGCGAAGCTGTGCTACGAAGGTCGTATTCAGCAATCTTATAGATAACAAAGGGGAACAACAACACCACTCCCAAGATCGGTAAAACCCGCTCATCCAACACCTTTTGCAATAACTCTGATGACTCAAGATTTCTTCAGCCGTATGTCCGTGGATCTTCTTGTTATGGGGACAGGCGTTTACTCGTGCTACCCATCCACCGCAGTACACCGAGAATAGATAACACCCCAAGATTGATCAACGCATGATTGGCTTCTTAGTCAGTGTGCATGGACTGTCTACCCATAGTCTTGGAGCTCTCTCTTGGATGATATCAACTAGGCGGCTTGAAAAAAGGCAAAGGGCTGAATCAAAATATCAGATGCAGGTGAAGTTGTATGTGAAGTTCATGATGAAGGCAGACATTCATTTGAATATTTGACGTATAAAAGGTGGAATTACCGTCCTGTTTGAATAGCAGACACAGCTCAAGTTGACTTGGATTTTTCTTCTCACAGTCGCAGTTATGTTCGCCTTACCTTCACGCATCCTGACTTTTCTAGTCAGCACACCTTTGCTCATTTTGGCCGTTCCAGCTTTCGTACCAGCTTCTAATATGTCATTAAGAGATATCAATGATCTATCGTTATATGGGCTGCCAGAAAGGGTTGACCCCACTTCTCTCGCCAAACGACCCGTCCCTCAGCGACGGGGTCATGACCAGAATTACTTTCATGGCGCGCTTCCAAGCTGTGCTAACGATGACGATCCAAGCTACGCCATTGGGACGAGTAGGCACAAAAATGGCAGCGGCACTCTGGTCAAATCAGGTCTGTGCGATAATAAGAAGTATATTGGAGGATTACATTGCTGGTGTGTACACTCCATTTATTCTTCTATTAGATTTAAAAATGCAGCACACTAATAAAAAAGCTGTACAGGACCGATATGTACTGGGTTGACGTTCAAATCGAATACGACGACTGGGCCAACACCGGCGTAGTAATCGACTGCAGCACAACAAGCCAGTGCTTCCTACAAAGCAGCTCTCTGAATCAGTCATGCACCGCTAATACAGGAAGCTGAGATGATGCTATCCAAGCCGGCGTGGAGGCCAAGCTCGACGAAGTTAAGCAGACCAAATGGGCCACTGGGGAAAGTTTCCAGTATACACATAACTTCGGTGGCAGCCAGGCATTTCTGACTTGTAACTCTGTCGCCGATCATGGGTAAGCCAAGACCTCTACACACAATATTGTGCAATGGCGTGATTCTAACGAAGACGTAGGAGCTGCCAATGGGACGACCAAGAGTGCCACGCTATTTGGAAAGGTAAGCGCAACAAGCGCGTATTTGGTTACATACGCCGCTCTTGCGAGAAGGGACGAAACAGTACCAACATGAGCGAGCGGCGCGACGATGGTTATTACACCGCCGGAATGCTGGACTTTGATATCGTGCTTCCGGACAATCAGACTGTAGGGTGTGCTGCGATGTGCAATGACGTTAAATATCCCAATAGCAAGCTTGGAGAGCCGTCGAACAAGGTTTCTTTCCCTGGAAATTAAGCTTCGAAACTATGAGCGGGATTGTTTTGGTTTCTGTGGTTAAATTGCTTTTCTGTATAGTTTGCTTAGTTGCTTGCTTAGTTGCTCGCTTAGTTGCTTGCTTAGAACTTGCTTAGACTTTGCTTTGGAACTATTTAAAATCAGCTTCTTGTGGGCACATGAATTTCCCCCTAATAGATTCATGCGAAGACTGAGCTACTCCGATCTAGTATTGCCCACAGCACCTCACGAAGTCTCTTCTTCGCTTCTCAAAACCTCCTTCGACCGATCTATTCTCGCACATGGCCAAGGGGTTGTGGTCACGTAGTTAGCTATGCTTAATGCCCTAAATCAAAGCCCTGACGGAAAAGAGGCTATGCCCTTGAACTCTTGTAGTAGGTGGTTCATGATCGATCAAGATAATGGAAATAATATCAACCTAGAGTATCCAATTGACCTTTTTCCTACGGGGAGATATTGAAGCGCCAAGTGTAGGTCCTTAGGAATGCCATGTGTCCATCCAGTCATCGGCACGGTTAAATAATTTCTGGACGGCCCCATGTATATGAAAAGGCGTGGTAAGGAAACGTGCCATTGCCATAAGGCCAGGCTTGAAATAGCTTGTACTCGATGTTGGGCCCTTCGCCTTTGAAAAGTCTTGAGAGTCAGAACGCGGGACACCCAAGGCCGACCGGTTTGTGTGTAAATCTTTCTATCTGTAGTGCACGCATAAGTGTCCAGGAATTAGCTACAACACTACAAGTCTAGAAGCGTCAAGGATATGCCGTCATGACATTACTGGCACAGGTTTATGCAAATCAAACACCATAAGTTGGCGCACACACACAAGCCTCCTAATTATTCAAGTTGGCGATTACATGTGTATAGATGTAAGTATGTCGAGTTGAACCCTGCACAGGGCAGCTAAGCGTTATGTTATCTCGATGAATGAGTTGGTCCAGGCGAGGAGAAGCAACGCGGAATCAACCTAGAAAATTTGACTAAGATAACTCGAGTCTACGCTGTATTCCCTTTGATAATAATTAGTATTAAACCGGGTAAATATGCCACGTGTTGAATGGGCTCTGATAATCACAGTCGATTATCACAGTATGCGCGCGCTCAAGGGGGTGA
>JAGQEM010000319.1:0-21007 GCA_019202945.1 Corynespora olivacea
TCAAAATACGCACTACATATATGATATTCTGACTGAGTATTATGTGTTCACATTTTGCTCGGTTTGATTTAACACATTGAACTTTTTGGAGGAAATACTTACACCTCCAGGGTCACCACCAATTGTGTAATGGCCTGACATGTGCACGCCCCAATCATTCTTCTCCGGAATACCAAGCATGTTGGCCTGAAACTTGGAGATGTCGGTAGCTTCTGTGATGAGAGAGTACGTATAATTATCGTAAAGCATCGCGGAAGCGTAACGGTTGACATCACGACGAAGACAGCGCGGGTTATGTCCGAAGCCATCGGCGCGTGGATTCGGAGGAACGTCTGTAAGGACCTTGCCGATAGGACCGAGACTGACGGTCATACTACATAGAGTGTGAGAAATTATGCAGCTGCGTAGGAGGGGACGTTGGAACGCACTTCTTAAATGGCCCTTCGAGCACACAGCCACCACCGACATCTGCAGGAATCATGTCGTACGGTTTTTTGAAACCCATGGTCTTCACACCGGGATAGTTGGCTTTTATGCCATTACCTCCCATGCTCGACATGTTCCCATTGAATAAGGGTGAGTTGGCTGGATCTTTGGCCGTGCGACCCCAATTCCAGTACTGAATACTCATTAGAGATTGTCATGGATACTGTGGACTTGAAAACCTACTGGTTGATATCCCATGTATCCGCATTCTTCACGTAGAGCCTTCTCGAATGCCCAAATGTAAAGACGGTGTGCTGGGAAGAGATGCGGCTGGTGTATGAAGTTAGTAACGGTGTCTATTAGCGGAGATGACAGAGGATGGAGCTTACAGTTGAGTGAAGATGCATAGCCTGCGTCTCATGGGTGAGGACGAAGTCGTCATATCGATTCATCACACCCGGGTACTGCGTCTGGTTCGCTTTTGGCGGCTTGGACTGTAAGCATAGTACGGCTCTGATGTAATCCTCGCGTTGAGCAACAGTCAAATCGTGCCTGTATGGATTGGTGAATGATCGTGAAAAGACTTGATTTATAGCGAGCATACCATTCCTGTCGTTTGACTGCTTTCTCAAGCGTGCAGCCATTTGTGGAATTCTTCTTCGCAAGGTAGGCTTCAAACTTGGCGAGTGAGGACTCCTCTAGCTTGTCGGTGTCGTCTAGTGGGTATGGGAAGCCATCGGATCGACTGTATTGTAAGATAAGTAACTGGATGACACAACACTGCACATCGAAGCATACCGATTGAGGCTAAAGGGAGTCTTCACAGCTCCTGCTGCGGCTAGAGCAGCAACTGCTGAAAAGACTAGGATGCGAGTAGAGGCAACCATGTTCGAGGAACGTAAAGCAATGGAAGACCTGCTTGGCTGACTCCCTTCTTTTCACGGTGGCGGGAGAAGTGTGCTTTTAATATTCCCATGTTGCCTGCCTGGTCGACGATATGTTTGCATGATCTGCGACACATGGGGCTCGTGAAACTGCCGTATAGACGAGGTAACGTCTTGCTAATCTCGACTCCAGAGTGCTGCATGCGCATTTGACTTTGGTTGAGTGCTGTAAACCTTGGTGCAGCCAATGGATGATCCGAGATGTTCCACCATCGTACAACCTCGATATAATAGAACCCGGGGAAAAAGACTGAAGATTGCGGGGTGCAGTACTCCGAGTGGCTCGGATCGATGGTGTTGATACAAGCTCCTAGCATTTCGAGATGATTGACCAGGGGCTCACTCGGCACATCCATCAACTGCGTCGGGCAAGCTGGGGGTAGATGGCGCATCCGAATTTAATAAATTGCGCAGACCTGATCGCCATTGTTTTGACCTAAGATGCTTTGTACCGTACCATGCAGATTAGGATATTTTTCAAAAGATACAGGCCGTCTGGACAAGTGCTTCCCGTTTCAGAGATTCGAGCTCTTGAGGTATCCATGGGTAAGCAATTTGCCTAGGCCTAGATCGGATATGATGGGCACGTGCGGGGTCATCAGCGCTAAAGCTAGCCAAGACGTGAGACGCTAAAAGGACGTGGTGGAGCGCGTGAACTACCGCAAAGATGTCCTTCACTTTACGCGCGCGCCGTCACGGTCACTGTAAGAGTCTTGGGACTGTTGCCGCCGAGTTGATTGGAGGATCGAAGGTGGAGTCGCGTTCGAGTGCGAGTCTTGTCGTCCAGGCTAGGGTATCATAGTTCTGCACGCATTAAAAAGCATTGATGTTCATCTCTATCAATTTGATCCCCTTCCGCTTGTCTACAGGTCCGAAGCATTTCGTGATAGCTTTCAACTTATGATAAGTGAAAATTCGCCATCCAGAAATGAGATTTGGATCTGGTTTGGACCAACAGTGAGTGCCAGATGGCAACGATGTCGGGTGACGTTGTTCTACCTCAGCTTGGTTGGTGCTACGTTGCGCGTGTTGTATTTCGGGAGACTGTGGCTTATCTGGGTTGGGCTGAACGGGTAGAGGTCCACTTATCAGTTATGGCACTTTGACCGCAACGACAGAAATCGGCTTCAGGCTTTAGTTGGTATGAGACAGTTCGAGTGGGACTGGGATCGAACAAAATGTGCCTTTCTCCCACTTTCTCTCCGCTTTACTGATCGTGCCTCCTCCACACGCACAAGATCCTCCCTGTGTATAACTCTTCATTCCACAGTATTTCTTTGAGACCAAACATAATGTCTTTTTCTGACCCCCTCATTCAGGACCGCGCCTCCAAGACGAATATCTCTGGCCCACATGCGAGCACATTCAACCGGTCACTTCGAATTTTATAAACGATCACCCCTCACACCCGTCACTCCTCGCGCTGGCTCTCTGCTAACACTTCACCAGCTGGTCTAGAACCCATAGAAAGCAAGTTTGACGATGAAGGATATACACTAGACGGGACTTCGATGACCTCCGAGATCTTCTGCAACGAGAAGGGCGAGCCCATAATCGGACGACTCATCGGAGGGAAATACATCGACCCTGTGAACGAGGAGCAAGACGCCGACTGTGGACCTATCAAGACCGTGGTTATTGATATGCCCCTCACAGTGATTGAAATAGTGCATCATAACGACAAGAATCGTATCGTTTTAAGCTTTGCAGCGGGTAATAAGGAGAATCCGTTTAATTGGAATCCATGGTATCAAAGAAGTATTGCAAAAATGCTCAATCTAATGACGTTGTTCATCGGGTTAGCGACGACGGCGTATAGTTCAGAGATTACCAGTACGTGTGAGGAGTTCGGGATGCCTGCTACCATGGGTCAGCTGGGCTTGCCTACGTTCAACATCGCTTATATAGTTACTCTGATGCTGCTTGTACCGTTGTGCGAGTTGACTGCACGCAAGGTTGTGTATGCAGGCGCTTTCCTCGCCTTTTCGCTGCTATTCATTGGCTTGGCCCTCGTAAACGATATCAACACCATAATCGGTTTCCATCTCCTCATCGGTCTCTTGGGGTGCGTGGGAACTATCCTAGTCGGTGGCACTTTCGACAACCTATACGAGCCTCATCACCGTGGTCGCCCCATGGCAATGTTCAGTTTTGTATCTATCTTTGGAACCGTTGCTGCTCTAATCTACGCTGGCTTCATCGATCAAAGCCTCGGCTGGCGATGCATCGAGGGCGTCCAAGGCCTCGCAAAGTTAGCTTTGCCTTCTTCCCCGAAACTCGAGATGGTGCAAAACTCCACAAGCGGGCAAAAGAACTCTGCAAAGCTACTAGCAACAAGCGCTACGTCACCGAAGACGACATCTGCGCGCCCGACATTAAGTCTATCCTCCATCAAGGCAAAGGCAATCCGCATGCTCGTCACCGAACCCGTAGTCTTCGCCTTTGGCCTCTGGATTGCATTCTGCTGAACCGTCGTCTTCCTCTTCCTCTCCGTGATCCCTATCAACTTTTCCGAGAAGCGCGGCTGGTCCGAAGGCGTAAGCAGTCTTCTTTAGATCTCTCCCGGCGTAGGAATTTTCCTAGCCTGGGTAATGTACCACTTGCAAACGGCCAAATGCAACCGCCTTCAAGCCAATCCTAACACACAGATCGTACCCAAACACCGTCTTTACGGTGCCATGTTTGGCGCCATATGGTTACCAGTCGGCATTTTCATCTACTCTTTTATGCAGTACGGCTACTTGACGTGGGTAGGTCCCGTCGTTGCCCTCGTGCCTATCGCCTTCGGTATCTTCTTTATCTTCAAAAGTACTATTACGGGCTGTAGATAAGGCCCATTTGGTGAACAGAGAAAAGTGGTGTTGTATTAGGAGCTATCGAGAGTAGCTACGATATCTAGTGTGGGTGGCCCGGAGGCTAGTTCCTCCGGGCCCGAACCAATCAGAAGGCGCCCTGGGCCGTGACAAGTACATATAGCTACACAGCGGATTGCTACGGAGAAAACTTGTCGTCAGCGATTTCAAGGCAGGGACTCATGCGGAACAAGTTGGGAGCGGTAACGTCGCTTTTTCCTAGGGATTTCTACCATGACGTCAGGAGTCAGTATGCCGGGTTAATTTTGGCTCTGTTTGGCACGTTCTTAAGTCTAATTCCTTTCGTGATGTTCAAGTTTGGTCATCTTTTGAGGGTGGGGGTAAGCTGGCGAAGGAATATTAGGTGGAGTGGGAGGAGTTGCGATTGAATGGTGGGAGGGGATTAACGAAATCATGATGTCATCACGTTTGAGCCGTCTTTGAGACGCATAGAGAGATAGTCACCTTCAAGACCATTCACTGGAATATTTTTGTACGTGATAAATACTATGTCGAAGCAGTGTACCCTCCGCTCTAAGACTCTAGACGTTTTTGTTCGATGTCAGATCGACGAAACACAGCAATAGCACTTCGTCTGCCCCGGCGCATGCTGGAAGTCCGTGTGCAGTGGCGTTGAAGATGCGCGTGGAATGGAAGAGCAGAACCAATGACATAGATACGTTGGTATGGTACGTCAACGGCTCATTTGAGCATTGGGAAGGGAATGCTCATTGGCGTTGTTATAGTGGAAAGATCGAACTGCTGATGTGACATTGAGCGTGAAGAAGCCAAAGAAAGTCAGCCAGCAACAGCGTCAAGAGAGGCAGACGAATAGAAACGAAGATTAAGATTAAAGCTTGTACCTATCTTGTTACAAGTAAGCAATCCTTTGTAGAACTAGAAAGCAGCTTCTCTCCGCGCTCTCCCATGATCGCATCCCGGTACTAATCCAGCTCCCTTCCCGAACTAGAATACCATACCCTTCGTCTGCTTACCCTTCTCCTCCTCTAGTTTGTTGATATTGATGTTCTTCCAAACGAAGATACTAAGAATGCAGAGCGGAACGAAGCAGGTGCCAGAAATGAGCATCAAGCGCTGTACATGTGCATAGGCGCCCAGAATCGCCTCGCGTTCTGGAGATCCATCGGCGTAACTCATTTGTGTGACAATGCTACCGAAGATGACAGTCGAATTGGCTTTGGTGTCCTCTGGCAATCGGTTGTACAGTTCGATGGGTAACACGTTGTTCCAAATAGCGCCCGAGATAGAATAGCCAATGGAAGCGCCGAAACCACCAAAGAGACCCCAAAGTGCATTCACGACGGCAATCTGCTGATGTGTGACCGGCGCAAAAACAGCGATCTGACCACAGGTAGCGAAGATGCCGGTACCAAGACCGACGAGAATCTGGGTGAAAGCCAATACACCCACGTTGGTGCTGGGCTTACGAAGGGGGATCAACATCGCAGTACCGATGAGCGTGATTGGAACACCAGTGTACGCGATGTATTTGAAGTTGCCGGTGTAGCTGATAAGCATACCGATGAGCGGGCCGAAGACGGACGAAGTGAGCGAGAATGCGTTGAGGATATAGTTGGCGTTGACAATGGACTGACGATGAACGACCTGGAGATACGAGCCGAAGTACGCGTTCCAGCAAAAGACGGAAAGGAACATAACGCCGTAGAGGACGCAGGACCCAATGATGGTACTATTCTTGAGATACTTCCACGGCAGGAACTGGATGGGAGCGACGTAGATCTCGTAGAGAACGAAAGTAGGGAAGAGCAGTATACCAAGCACAATCATTGCGATGATGTAACCTGTCTTCCATCCATTCGGTGCGTAGCTGACGAGCGTGAATGGAAGCATGAAGAGGCAGTAGGCACACATGAGGAGAATGATGCCGAAGATATCAAAGTCGATGGCGTAATGCTTCAGCGACTGGGCAAGATTGCGACCGGACCGCTCTTTTTTTGCGAGGCCAGCTTTTCGCGCCTTCCTGTACATGAAGAGCATGACGCCCATGGCTGGCATGCTGCAACCAAGTAGGATGATGGCGAAAGCTCCAAAAGCCCAACGGAAGTTGAGTTCACTGTAGAACATATCGGCAATCTTGGGCGCGGCGAACGTGGCGGCGATCCTGGGGGTTCCGTTGATACCGTAGATGATCATTCGGTTTTTCAGCGAGGTAATGTCGGCGCACATGACTTCCACCACGTATGTTATTCCGATGTGGCCGGTCCAGTACAGAATGTGAGCGGCAATGTATGTCTCCATGTTCTGGCAGGTTGCCTTCATAACCATACCGACGAGGGCAAGTATGAGCATGAAGACGAAGCCCTCAACCCGACCCCAGATATCGATGACCTTTGCCGTGGTGAGAGGAATGCAGCCTCCGAGGGCTGTGGAAATGACCGTGCCAACCGTGAGAAGTCCATGACGCGAGAAGGACGATGTAATGTAAGGGTTCAGTGCCGAGTCGATGTAGTTCTGGAGCATGTCGACAAAGTCGATGAGATATAGCCTGGCTACGGGTCAATGGGTCTATTGTGACAGGTCTCGTACGATTGGGAGATTAGGTCGCCTTACAGTACGAACATGCTGATCAGCGTCTTCTTGCTCCAGATGGTGGTAATCGCCCGCACACGCTCAACGCCACTCTGGAACTGCTCAGACTTGACACTCTCCTGTGTGCTGGAACTGTCTCCGACAACAACTTCTGCATTGTTGTTCGTCTTCTCCACGTCCATGGGAGGAGGAATGACGACAGCCACCGGCTCAGGGCCCTCGGGGTAAACAGAAGCCATGAGGAACAAGGGAAGAGATCAAGCAATCACTGTAGCTCAGGTAGCTAACAAGCTTCCGACGCAAGGTACAGTACAAGGCTAAAGAGAGGGAAAGAAGCTATCTTTATGTACACAATTCATACACACCCATGTCTACGCGAGCTGCATCTACATAGTACAGCCGCGCCGATAGCGGGGCAATAACAATCGATCACGCACTGCACTGCTCAACCTTCACGTCCAGACACGAGATTCCCCCCAATAGGAGCCTTCAGCCATGGCTTGGCGGTTGGGTGGGACCCGTGCAATGATCTGATAAGATGGTGTGCCCAGAAATGCAAAGGATCAGATAAGATCGTGCTCCGGATCTCCCTCCAATCATGTAGAGTGGTGGCGCTCAGAAATCTTGGACCCGGGACGATCCTGGGCGTTCTTTACGGGCAGGATGCCGTGCTGGGATGAGTGGTGAAAATTTGAACGCATCGCGGCTTGGCTTTTGTGGTGAGCAAGCCCCTTTAGCGTCGTCGCTCAACCTCCATGGTGCGGAGATTGTTCAGATTTCGTTCGGATCCTGGATGCGACGCGTACTTATCTCATAAATCAGACGCTGGGAAAACTTAGGGAGGCCCTCTAACAGCTAATCAGACCCCTCCAAAGCACACTAGACGATGATTGGCTTCGCGTCGCATGACTAAGGCGCCATTTATTCCACTAGGCCGTGCCCTGTAAAGTGGTGCATCAGAGTCTATAGTTATGAAAGGCGTATAACTAGTCAGATGCATACTAGTCCAGGCCAGTGTATCGCACTTTTGTGTACTAGGACGACTGGTCTCATCTCATTGTGCAAATCGTATATCGTTCTCCATTTGTACCCTAACCTGGGTATGTTGCGGGTTGAATTGACTATGGTATGTGCAGCTGAGTTGATTGTATGAAACTGGGAGTGAGAACCCTCATAAAGAGGATCCTGATCTATTGGGCTAACCATGATGGGAATAGCGCTATATCAACCATCAAGGTAACAATCTATCCATACCGTGATAATGAGTGTATTGTTGTGCGAGTTTGGTTGGCAGCAGATATGCATAAATGAGCCAAGATAGTGGCCTCGTGGCAGGGAGCCTCATCAGCTAACACCTAACAATCCTCTTCATCGAAATAACCATCCCGTTTCAAGTACTGCAAGCTTGCCCAGACAGCCGATCTTGGCAAATCATGTTCTCCGACCAGTTGATCGTCCGTCGGTCTTTGACCTCCAATACAACCATTGCTCGTCTCAAACCAATCTAATAATGGATGCAGGGGGTGGGACTCACCACGCCTCCGAGCATCTTTCATCATGGTTTCGACCCATTGGTCATGAGGCTGAGGGGATACCTCATGGCCCATCGTTTCCACCATTTCCCATAATTCTTGAAGCAGAACACCGTCCAGCACTTTGAAACAACCCTCCCCCCGATCCACCCAATGACACTTAGATACTAGCTCCACTGCCAGACTAGCAATGCCGTCAACGCCATAAACAGGGATCCATGATCGTGCATCGACTTCACTGTACGACCCAATCTGTATGCATGCTTTCACCAGTCGCCAAATGGCGTCTCTTGCGGGGCATATCCCTTCTTTTGGCGATCCGACGATGAATCCTGGTTTAAGAATCGATACGCAATCGGACCGATGCGTTGCATTCTCATTGAAATGCTTGATCAAAACTTCCGAAACAAATTTCGTTTGGTCGTATCCTGACATGCTTGCTAACTTTGTCTTCAGCGTTTCATTGTCCTCTTCTACACTGGAAATGTAACCTCCAGAGATAAAGAGGAACGGTGGTGGATGGTAGGATTGACGAAGTGCCTTGAGGACTTCATATACGCTGTTTATGTTTGTCTTTCGGAGGGTTTCGTAACTCGCAAACCAGTTGACGGCGGCGCCGTTATGAATTATAAGGTCTACGTTGGATAATTCGGCACCGAAACCAAACAATCTTTGCCATTGTTCATCGTCTAGGCCCAGGTGTTCCTTTGATAAGTCGCCAGGGTAGATGGACAGACGGTCATGGAAGGAAGACTTCCACCAGCCACCTCGTTCGCCGGCCATCTGAATCTCCCTTCTGCCCTGGTCGATACTTCGGTCGCGCAGAAGCGCAATCACTCTGGTTGAATCCGGCCCGTAAAATAGCTGTCGGAGAATCTCACACCCCAGGAAACCTGTCGCTCCCGTGATGAAAACAGTCTTGGGTTTAGTTCCTCGGTCTTGACCTGGACTTTTGTTTCCATTCGCCGTCTCTCCAGGATAAACATGCTGGATGCTCTGGATCTCCTTTTTCCAATAGATCAACTCTTCCTCCAGCAATCGCAAGCTAGAATTCTCGTGGGAAGTCCCCTGAATGTGACTGCTGTTTGCTATATCGCTGATTTTGACATCCCTCTCCAATAATTTTGGCGCAGGTATGTTGATGCCCAAGGATTCTTTGATGTTCCTCGCAATCGATGCAGCCTCTACGGAGTCGATACCAACATCCGATAAAACATAATCCCGACCGGTGAGTGCGCCTAATTTGATGCCACGATTCTGCGCGACGTAATTGTTGATGATACCGCTCACGTTTTTGATGAGATCTGAATCGTCGGAAAGCTCAGGTGTGTTGTGCTTAAAGATAACCTGCTTTCGTTTCGACCGAACGTGTTCAATACCAATCTTTTTGAGTTCGTTCCAATCAACCTTCCCTGTGCGAGTCATAGAGATGTTCGTGAGAGGAATCACGAGTGTTGGAACCATAAAGGCTGGAAGTTCCTCCTTCAAAATATCGACCGCATCGCTCATCTCCCGAGAGTACTGTGATTCGCAAATCTCTGGCACTCCATCCATACCGTGTGAAATGAAGGCTGCTAGCTCTTGCCCAAGGTTTTTGTCATCCAAAACATCAACATAGACTTGTAATGGTTTTGGAAGTCTTCGTTTGAGATGAACTTCCACCTCAGCCGGCTCTATACGTTGACCGTTTATCTTGCGTTGGCGATCAATACGGCCTAGGAACTGGATGGACCCATCTTCCAGGATCTTGGCCAAATCCCCGGTCTTGCAAATGGTGGAGGAACCTCTTAATCCTGATTTAGGTGACTCTAGCCATGGTGGATTGAGCTTGAATTTGTCCTCGCTTTGTTCTGTCGATCCAAGGTAGCCACAAGAAATATCCGGCCCTTGAATACACAACTCACCTGGGACACCGATGGGCGAGAGATATTTCCAGGTTTGCCGGTGAACAATCCATGCACGACCTCCAATTGCACATCCGATATTTGTTGAATTCCCCTTTCCTGGCGTACACGTCGCAATTGTATCCCAAACTCCTGTTTCAGTCGTTCCGTATACAATATTCAATCGTACTAAGGAAGACCATCTATCACAAATGTCCTGTGATGCTACCTCACCTCCTAGCGATAGTGTTCGTAATGTGTGGACAGATTCTGGAGATAGCATGCGCGCCACCGTCGGAGTAAGTATAGCATCCGAGATGTTGAAATCAATGATACTAGAAGCAAGATCTGCAAGCTTATTGCCTGGAGATGGAATGCACACACATCCTCCTACGATGAGTGGTGAAAATATCTCACAAACGCTTGCGTCGAAGGCGTATGAAGAGAACTGAAGAAATCGCGTTGACTCAGTCAGTTCCAGAGCCTTAGATACAAGGCGAAGGCTTCTGGAAATGGCGTTGTGTACCTGTAATACGGCTTTAGGTTCACCGGTGGAACCAGAAGTGTGCATTATCAATGCTGCATTTTCAGGGGGAGTTTGGATGGCCTCGTGTACGGCCGATAAATCAGATGGCGATATGTCGAAATGAGCGGGGATCTTAGTGAACGATACCAAGCCTTGAAATATCGGTAACCTCTCATCGTCACAAAGTGCCATCGTAGCCCCGGTTTTACGTACTATTATCTCAACTCTTTTCCGGGATGCCTTTGAGTCAACTGGAACACAAATAAGTCCGGAACGGAGGATTGCAAGCCAAGCGACAATCGCCCAACGAGAATGGTCGAAGCAATACAGAATGGCAGATCCAGCGTCGCAATCTTCTCGAAGGGATTTTTCCCAGGTCTGAGTTAGGTTTGCGAGCTCTTGATACGTGAAATCTCCATCCCATGCCGCGACGGCCTGATTTGAGGGCACTTTGGAACAGGTTCTCAATACTAACTCGTGAACAGAGTATTCGGGGAGATGTAATCCGGGGTAATCCTGGCCGTTGAATAATCCAAGTTGTTGGGAACTAGTGGAGTCGATGTCTGATATGTGACCATTTGGATCACAAGATACTATCTTCACAATGACCGAATCCATGATTGACCAGTAATGTTTGAGTGTATCTCCGTCGTCCTCAGTCAACAGCTCGATCTCAAAGACAGCCTGGTCTGAGCGTATGTGAAGATGTGTACCGCACTAAAACGATTAACAAACTACCATTGTATTGGGTTTTGTTTTGAGACATACCGGATATAGATCGCCAGGTTGTCTAATAGAGTCCTCTGAAGCATCCCCAGTTTTGCTGATCCGTATGCGGCTATGACAAATTTCTTCATCCCCCTCGATGGAATTGCGAGAATTGTCTGGTTTAACGAGGCACTCTTCGAGATCCCGCAGGAACTCCAGCACAGTAGTGCATGATGTTACCGTTGTGTTGATAGGACGATCCATAGGTGTAATATCCTGGTGGACGAGAAAATCGTCACTGAGATCGACGGAAATGTGAGAGCGGCCACCCATGTGATATTGAACAATGGCCCATACTGCGATCCAGAAGCAATCGAGGCGCACAGAGTGCGTGTCACAATAGTTGGTCACATCGGTGGAAGCAACGTTTTGCTTCGTCACATTCGTCGGGAGATAAAGATGATCAATTTTATCAGAAAATGTAGTGTCCCAACCTTTGATGGATTTCAATGAGAGGTTGAACATGATGGAACAGTATATAAATTTTCTGATGGTAGAAGAATGATGAAATGTAAGACTCCGAATTATGGTGGAATATTAAGGGCTTTATATCCTATTGCTAAAGGTCATGCGATAGCCTTGTTTATTAAAGGATGGGTCTTGGAGAATGAAGGTTGCCTGTAGTCTGTGATAGCCACAATAGCTACATTCCTCGATCGATTGTATGCATTCAACTGTATGCAGAAAGGGTGGATCATCTGCAGTCTGCGATAGCCATTATGGCTACAGTCCCGTATGCATTCAGCTGTGTGCAAAGATGGTATCATCTGAAGTTTATAATAGCCAGATAACTATAGTCGTTGATCAAGCGTATATATTCAGCTATGTACTAAGATAGTGTTATCTGAAGTTTATAATAGCTAGATAGCTATAGTTGTCGATTAATCGTATAGATTCAGCTGTATGCAAAGATGGTGTCATCTGAAGCTTATGATAGCCAGATGGCTGTAGTTGTTGATCAATTGTATGCATTTAGCTGTATAGAAGTAAGGCAGGTCGTCTATAGTCCGCAGTAGTTCTGATGACTACTGTCACGTGAAATTACGTTCATTCAACCACGATATTTCGACTCGTTTGCTTGTCGTCAATTGGCTAGTTTGGTGACCAATTTCTGTACCGTGCTAAGTAGATATATCACTCGGCTCCTCACCTAGGTAGCTCTTTAGTAGTTTCTCTAATAGACGATTTCACTCAACGATTCCCACCATGTTCAAGATCTCATAACTAGAGTCCTCAATTAATCGTGTGCATTCAGCTAAATGCAAAGAGGGTGGCTTGTCTGTAGTCTGTGATAGCTACGATGGCTGCAGTCCTCGATCGATCGTATGCATTCAGCTGTATGCAAGGACGGTGAGTCGTCTGCAGTCTGCGACTATAGCTAGCCAATCAATCATCATGTCGACCCTCTCAATGAGAAAATCATTCAAGTCTTTTCAAAATAGTTTTTTGGGCAAAGGATGATGTTGCTCGTTTCACTATAAGCTTATTTGTGTACTTTTGTGTTAGAAACCCTTTCCTTCTTACCTCTTTACCGATTTTTCATCTTAACAAAAAATTACCTCTCCTCAATACTGCTTTTACTCAACAAGAGGTCACCATGAACAACGAATCCAAAGGTTGCGAAAGTCCGACCTGTCTCTCCTCTACAAATTCCAACGAAAGTTGTCGCCGAACCAATGCGGAGCATCTCATTCATACGATTGTTGAAGAGAGAATCAAGAGCATTGATTTCGAAAAGTGTACATCTGGAAACGACGACCCTTTCTTCGTTGCCGATTTAGGCGAAGTATACAGGCTTCACCATGATTGGACACGACGACTCAACCGCGTAAAACCCTTTTACGGTGGGTAGATGCCTTGATCACGACTTCCACAACATTTATGCTAATGTTCAAGTTATATAGCAGTGAAATGTAATCCTGATCCAAATGTGCTGAAGCTCTTAGCAGCCTTGGAGACTGGTTTTGATTGCGCGTCTATTCATGAGATGCAGACAATTCTGGCCCTAGGAGTGGACCCTTCCCGCATAATTTTTGCCAATCCATGTAAGATCATGTCAACAATCGCATATGCCCGTCATAGCGGCATCACCCAGATGTCTTTCGACAACGCAGACGAGCTATACAAGATCAAGCGTGCTTTCCCTGGAGCACAATTATATCTAAGGATCGTAGCACATGACCCGACGGCTCTCACACAACTAGGTGTCAAATTCGGGGCCCGAATAGAAGCTACGGCGACGCTATTATCTTTAGCGAAAGACTTGGGACTCCAGGTTGTCGGGATCAGTTTCCATGTAGGGAGTGGTTCGAAGGATTCAACCGCATATTCAAGAGCCATTTTGGATGCCAGAAAGACCTTCGATGAAGCTTCCAACTTGGGGTTTCAAATACACACACTGGATATCGGCGGGGGATTCAGTAGTGGATCTCTCTTTCCCAGGGTAGCTGAGGAAGTATCCCAGTGCCTTGATGCATATTTCCCTCCAAGCGTTCGTGTAATTGCCGAACCTGGGCGGTATATGGTGGCAAGTGCATTTGTTGCTGCTACGGCTGTGATAGCACGAAGATGCTCGGAGCCCGACTCGGACAACTCAAACAACATGAAAGCGACAATGCTATATGTCAATGATAGCATATACGGGAATTATTTCAATTCCATCCACGACATCCCGCCTCTCCCGGAGGTTTTCAGGCGGTCTCAACATACAACAGCCAATGATCATACTCCAAGGGAGCGCGAGTATAGCATCTGGGGACAGACTTGCGATAGTATCGATTGCATCAATCCGAAGTGCACTCTGGTAGATGATGTGCAGGTAGGAGATTGGCTTTTATATCGTTCGATGGGTGGTTAGTATCTTTACCTCCCCCCCCCAGAGTTTGCGCAGACTTTAACAGTATTTAGCATATACGAGATGCTGTACAAGCAAGTTTAATGGTTTCACAGACGTTCATGATGTCATCTACATTTGCTCAGAACCTGGTGCTGCGATAGGATCTTGATGGGAATTTAGATCGGTTGTGGCCGGATGCGCAATAATGGTGCATCAGGCTTCCTGCACAAATCCCACTGTCACGGTATCAATACGTACTGGAATACATTTCCTTGCTTCTCAGGCTCTATATTCTCTTGTGTTCGCGAAAATTCTCTCAGAACACTGGAAGACATCATTTTGTCATAGTTCATGCTCAATCCCCTCATTTCTGATGCGAAGGAGTGAAGAAACTATTCAGCTTTCAGCCGCTTGACCTCAATATGTACCCTGTTCACCTGATGAGAACGCGGCTTTGGCCATGTGCGTTCTTCCAGATCTTGTATTCACAAATACGGTCTCTTCTGTCAAAATAGGCGATGAAAGCAGCGGCCATGTGACTGATATGCATAACTAATTAGCGCCATTACCCAACATATTCCACAAGCCAGCTGGAAAACATACCATCACGCGTTGCGTGATTTTGGCTTTCATTTGCAACAACTCAATACTGTTACCTTCGTCTACTTTAACACGTGAAGGAAGGATCAGCCTTGCACTTCATGCGTATAAATCAGGGGAGATTAAGAGTCTCCGTGCCGCTGCCCGCTCATACGATGTTCCGCATTCAAATCTCTGCACACGCTACCATGGCACACTTTCAAGATGCAATTCTCGGCCAGTTCGACGAGACTGGCTTCCAGATTGGTGTCATCATAGCTGCAAAAGTGGTCACACGAGCAGATCGGAAGGGCCGTCCAAAGTCCGTGCAGCCGGACAATCGAGAATGGGTAATTGTCGTGCATGGCATGAATGCCCAGAAGTGGGCCATCCTACCTTTCATCATCTTCGCGGGGAGGCTCCACCAAGCAGTCTGGTGTACAGAGAACGGTCTACCGCACGACAGGACGATTGCCGTCAGTGAGAATGGAGACACAGATGACCAAGTTGGATTAGGATGGATTCAACACTTTAATATATATACATTGCCTCGTGCGAAGGGCCAGCACTGTCGTTTTATCCTTGACGGCCATGACAGCCACCATACAGATCGTTTGTTTGACTACTGCAGGCATAACTCAGTTAACGCGCTTTGCATGCCTCCAAACGCGTCTCAGCTGCTCCAGCCGCTCGATGTGGGCTGCTTTCGCGCACTCAAGGCATTGTACGGGAAGTGGAAGGCCAGATGAGGCTTGGCGTGAACCACATGACGAAGGAAGCATTTCTTCCTGTCTATCACCGCGCGCACGTGGCTGCAATCACTCCGAAAAACACCCAGAGCAGTTTTAGGGCAACAGGACATGTTCCATAAGACCCCGACCAGGTTCTCTCTACCCTGAACCCTATCGCACGGACGCCCAGTAGCATAACCGTGAACATCGTTGGACAACAAATGCCAAAGCTGCAATACCTAGCCGGAAGCTCAAAAGGACGTGAAAAAAGAGAAAAAAATAAGTTTGTAACACAAGTGTAGAATTAAAGTTGAGGATCTAAGAGAGAGAGCAGCGCTGCTGAGGATGAGGGCGAGGCGTCTGCCAAGGCGCTATCCTAGAGAAGATAGTACAATCACGTGAAGGGATCATGTGATCAACATTTACGGGCGCTAAGCTTGCATGCGTACGAGGAAGCTTTCGACCTTCTGTCCTCGAACCGTCCTTGACATTATTGGCCCTGTTTCTGCTGCCATGCTGAAATTATTCTCCCAAAGTTAAATTCACCTCGCTCCTTCAGCAGCGCTTTCCACACTCATTCGATGAGTGCCCAACACCCAAAGTACCAAGGCCCTTTGTTCTGTTACACGAGCGGCCGATGGCTCTGGAATGAGGAAAAACAGCTGAAGGGTAGATGCCGGCGCTTCAATGTGCCCAATCTTCAGGAAGCAGCTTGTCGCGCAACAGGCGCGACCCGTTGTGTTTCTCTAGAAAAAATCGGCGAAAGTAACTTTAATAAGGCCTACCGCCTTGAGATGGAAGATGGTAGAAAGGTTGTCGCCAAGGTCCCTCATCCCAATGCTGGTCCATCACTTTTCACGACTGCGTCCGAGGTGGCGACTATGGAATTCGCGCGCAGTTTCCTACATCTACCTATACCGAGGATACTTGCTTGGAGTGCGACCGACAAAAACCCTGTTGAAGCAGAATATATCATAATGGAGAAGGCGAGAGGTTCTCAACTCCACGAAGTCTGGGAAAAGCTTTCGCTACGAGCCAAATGCGATGTCATTGATCAAATCGTCAATATCGAGGGCAAATTACTCTCTGTTTCTTTTGATAAGTGTGTTTGTTCCTTTCCCTGTCACAACTTGCATAACGCGAATGACTGACACCTGCCTCCTAATAGACTTGGATCGCTCTACGTTACCGACAACAACATCCCAGGCTGTGAACCTGCTATTGCTACGGCTGGTTCGCCAGAGATTAGTGATCTCATCCGATCAAAATTTTGCATCGGCCCCATCGCTCGGCGAGAGTTCTGGGAAAAGGAACGTAGTCGTATGACTCAGTCTCAAGGTCCCTGTGTGTTCTCTCGCTCATTCATTGACACCATGTAAGCTCATCGATTCGCGTAGGGAATTCAGTGACCGAGTATCTCACGTCAATTGCTGAACGTGAAGTTGAATGGATCAAGTCATATGGCTCCTCCCAGATGATTACGAATCCATATCAGTTTCAGTATGTTAGCCCAGAGCAGAATTCCCCAGAGGAACACATATCTGTCCTAGAGAAATTCAAGGCAGCAATTCCGCACATTGTGCCTCAAGATGCAAGGCTAGTCTCTCCAAGATTCTGGCACCCAGACTTCCACACCGGCAATATCTATGTCGACGACCAGAATCAAATCTCTAGTATTATCTACTGGCAGGATTCCTGGACTACACCGGTATTTCTCGGCGCTACACCGCCGTTACTTCTGGACTACAGTGTCGACATGTTGATGAAGTTACCAAATAACTTCAAAACTCTCGATGAAGCGGAGAAGCAGAAACTGAGATACCAAGTCTCGCAATCGATTCTCATTCACAGATACGAAACAGGGACTGCGGAGAGAAACCTGCTGATGCACCAGATGATGCACCATCCGCATGGACAGACTCTCAAGCAGCTTGAAGTTTTTGCTGGGGGGAGTTGGGACAACTGTCTGTTCCCTCTGAAAGAGTGCTTGATCAATGTCGAGAGGTATGTCTACATGTCTATTCGACGTGACCTGTATAAGTCAACGACACTAATCGCGTTAGCAGGGAGTGGGAATACTTCAACACCAACGAACTATGTCCGTATCACTTCTCGGATGAGGAGGTACAGAGGCACAATGAGGAAGCCAATGCCTTCAACAATAGCCAAGAGTTCTGGAAGAAGCTCAATGGCGTTCTCACCGATGAAGGGTACACTTCAATGAGACTTATAAGCAGGCGGTGAAAATATTGAAAGAGATGCAACGAGTGCAAGACTAGTGAGTTGAACTGTTAGCGGTGCTATATACCCTTTTTAATATAAACTTCCCCTATGTACAAATACCTTCGTTAGTTAATCGCTTTCGTTTCCCCTAATAGTCTGCTCACCTCTAGCTGGACTCTTCTTTATATTACAGACCACTAACATGAACTGCACGCTATCCCACTAATTGCAAATTAACAATTTCGAGCTTGCATGCATACATTGAATAGTTGAGGAATTTACAAGCCCATTTATGAACTGCGTGGCTTTCTTATAGCGAGTCTTCTTACTCTCAATAGCTGAGGCAGGCGCCATGTAGTTCTCTTATTCACGTTTCTAGTAAGGATGTGGAGGGTATACTATGTAAGGTTAGTAGGGTAGGAGAACTTTTCTGAAGCGAGCTTTTAGCGTAGTCGGCCGAGCCGACGTCGGAGGCCAAACCTTATCCCAGCAGCCAGCTAAGTATTTAATTACCACCTTTACCTAGCCGACTCAATCCACGACACCTCATATTACCGATATTGCGCTTGAAAGAGCACCTTTACAATTCTCCAGTGTTTCATTTATTGAAAACTGGCTTCACTATCCGATCTTGTAGTCATAGTCTGTCATGGCAGTTATCATTCACCAGAACGGTATTTGCCTTTGGTAGATACCCTGAGATCCCGAGGAATCGAAGCCGTCTGTCCTTAACTTCCGACTGCTAATCTATCCAAACTGAATATTAGAAATATGATCAACCCAGACTTTGATCGTGAGGCTCCTGTTGGGGGTACTATAGATTCTAATCACCTAATCACTATACTTGTGGGGGATAGCACCTTGGCGGCCACTTTGTATTTATCCTGAGCGGGGCTCCCTCTCTCCTAGATTCTCAGCGTCTAATTCTACCTTATATTTCTACACTCGTTTTCTGTTTTAGTTCTCTGTTCGTGCTTTCATAGCTTTCTCAGACTATTGCAGAAAGGATACCCACGTCGGTCATGGCAGCATGGAAGGAAAGAGTTTCTTCCGTGCTCTCTGAATCGGTCGTCAACCGGTGGTGCTTCTGGCATTGCGTTGCTCGACTGAGGAAAACCGTTTGGTATGTGGGAGCCGGAGGGTGCGGATCATCACAGGGGCTGCCTTAACTCATTGCCTACGCTACTAACCCTTTTATAAGAAGTAAACTACTAACTAGTAGATAATGTACAAGAAGATAGAAGCCTTGCTCTTCCTAAAGAGATCTATAAATTACGTAAAATTTAATCAAAAGTATTAACTATGTTTAGTAGGAGTATCTCCCTATTCCACGTCCATGTATTCCACAGCTATCATTGGAGGAATAGGGAGCCGATAGAGAATGAATAAATAGTATCTGAATTGAAATAGGGTCATAAGCTGTGATGTATTTGCAAAGATTCTACATGACAAATTCGTTACGTGGCAGCCCCGAAATCAACTCTCATAGCTCTGGTTTGAGCGCTGTGTTTTCCGGTGTGATCTTTGCCCATTATAAGGTCTGTTCCCACAGTTTCTCTTGCTTGCCCTCATCTTGACTGTCTGGGGAGCTCTGATCCTCCTTGAGCAAAGTGTAGAAGCCCCTCTTGCTCGCAAACTTTGGGCTGATCGATAATTCGACTACGTCGATACCCGCGGGGCCAGCAGTCCGCAAGGTTGGGCCCATGAGAATTCTTAGAAGAGGCAGCAAAGGCTTGAACAGGAATTTCTGCATTCTGTGCATACTGACTGGAGTGTTACTGGTCAGGGCGCGTGAATCAACGAGATTGCCAGGGTTGATGGCAACGGCGCTGATCTTGAATAGCGATGGATCCTTTATCAATTGAGCGAGCTGACTTGGGTCTAATAGTCTGTAAGATTGAATTGCCTTTTGAAGATACCTGTTAAGGGGATACAACCATGTTGTCATAGCCAGTTTAGCGGTAGCATATCTGTGGAAACCCACGCCCTTGCTTGTCCGCATCCGCAGTGGGCTTGATCAACTCGTCCAGATTCTTGGGAATAACAGGTGGGTATTTTTCCATGTTGTTCTTTCCAGGCCAGTGTGCGTCGCTGGACAAGAGAACCACGCGGCCTGTCTCACCAAAGCTACCCAAGAGGCGAAGGATAAGAGCCGAATGCGCAATGTGGGCAACTTGTATAGTCTTGTCGAACCCGTCGGAGGTAATTTCTGGATCGCTAACTAGATTCCAGTAGTAGGCATTCGCGACGATGGCAGCGAGGGGGGGACATTTCCCAGCGGAGACGTCGACAATAATGCTGTCGGCAAAGGCGTGAACTTTAGATAAACTGGAAAGGTCAAGGGCTTGGATTGTCACGTGAAAATACGGCACTATATATATGATATTCTGACAGGGTATTGTGTGTTCACATTTTGCCCTATTTGTTGTCACATGGATGCTTGCTTTTGCTTTAGGGAAGCGAGAAACAATTGTGCGTAAGGTTGCAGTGTTTTTGTCGGATTTGGAGGCATCTCGCACGGTGAAGATGGCAGTGTAATCAGGATAAGAGGAGAGAAGATGTTCTGCAGCTGCAAGGCCGAGGGAGCTGTTTGCTCCCGTGAAGATGATAGTTCCCGCCATAGTTCCGGCTGTAGCTCTAGGTATGACTAGCAGCAGCAGTCTCTGAGATTAGGATTCTTGTGGCAACGAGTTCTTGGGGTGAAACACTTGGCCTTGAGTTTATGGCAAATGTCTTGGCAAACGGCGCAGCAGTTCATAAGCTGACCGGAATTACTCATGCGCACCGGTGGTATTGGAGTCACCTTCTCGCCACTGAACTTCTTATTCGTTGAGATCCTCTTGTGATTAGTTGATCAAGGCTAAAAGATCCACGTGATCCTCAAATCACAGGTTTTCACTAGTAATACCGTGTCTATGCGCGTAATGCACGGAGTCGCGTAATGCACGCGAACACCAAAACATCACTTTTTATAACACGTCACAACTCCACCAATATGAGTCCAATCAACGAAGCAATTAAAGCAGTGAAATCGCGAGAGCCTAGAGAAGATTCCACGTATACAGAAGTTGTGAAATAGTTTAGTATTAATTAATCTACACTGTTACAGAGGTGCAACACGAATTAATTGTTGTAA
>JAGQEM010000320.1:0-20854 GCA_019202945.1 Corynespora olivacea
CCCCCCCCCCCCCCCCCCCATGGTTGTTGTACAGCACGTTACTCAATCCATCGCCCATTGGCAAGGATCGGAAATATGGCAGCTTTCAAAGGGAAATGGTGTCGAAGACCGATATTGAAGATCTCTCGCCTTTGCTTTTCGCCAAGCGCGCGTGCATGGGCTTGCATCCTTCTGCGCATCCCATAGGGGTGGTTGCATATCGTTCCGCTGCGCCACCAGCCCATCTTCCTTTTGCCGGTAAGAAGGCCTGTTATCTATCGTCCTGGTGAGTCTACCACCTCTCGATGGCGCGTTGGGCATCCGTGTTGCGATCGATGTGGACCGTATATGTATTCCATGTATGATATCCGTTCTGTGGTGGTAGAACCATCGAGCCAACTAGCCTGATGGGGAACCTACCGACAGCTTTCAGCGGCCCCCAAAGAGCAGCCAGCCGTGGACGTGAGGCTACCTGCGTTCCCGAAGCGTATCGCAAATCCACAGCCTCGACGTCAAAAGTGACCAAGATGATACCGTGGATACGATTTCCGCACCTTTTTTTCCTCGACATTCGGGACACCAGGGTCTTCTTGCAGGGGGGTCAGGACGGGCACTAAGTCGAACTGTCCAAACCGTAACTCCACCCCCCAACAACAACAACAACAACAACAACAACAACCACAACCACCGCACCAGCCTTCTGTCTACTGTATATGAGCATGTTCGGTTTTCGCAACGAGCCACGTGGTAGTGTTGGGAGGGTGAAGCTTTGGAGTTTTTCCAGGGCAGATTAGATTAGATAGTATCTAGGCAAACCTACATACATATTCATGACGTCCCCCCCCCCGTGGAGGATGAAGTCCGCCGCTCGGACCACGCGAGTTCGAAAGTGCTTTTTTCCTAGCGCTTGCGTAACCAGGGAATAGGGCTGACGGCGGCGGTGTAGTGGTGTTTCCCCAAGGGGGCATAGATATTACCTTTTGCGGGAAAAGAGAAGGGGGAATATGTACGTGGACTTTTTTTTTTTGGACGGAGGATGCGGGTTTGGTCGTGGGCGAAAGATGGATGGCTTCGGAGAGGTTGGCCGTCCGTCTGCTTGTCGTCGTCGTCGTTGGGGAAAAGTGGGGAGGGAGGATCGCGTCTTGTGTCGGAAGAGGTTAGGCTGGATGGGATGGATGGATAGTATGTACCTAGTATGTACTATGTATGTATGCGACGACGACGCGTCGCGTCGACATTTCAACACACACACACACACACACACACACACACACACACACACACCATCTGGACGTTCGTTGTCGTGAGCGCTGGCGTCCGAGTCGACTTTGTGTGTTTGGTGTTTGGATACCAGGGCGAAAGTCCGGCATCACTTTACCCAGCCCAAAGTACGGAGAGAGAGAGAGAGAGAGAGAGAGAGAGCGTTGTCAGTCTTTCAACACGTGACTGCAGCCGTGATAAACATTCCGACCCGTCTCTTTGACGGACTGGCCATTTTCTTCTCCTCCTTGAAGCCCAAGCTGCGCTGGCGCCGCGACTTCACCATCTCGTTACTTCTTCCATCGGACTGCGCCCCCTCCTCCGCCAACCTCCTCCCACAAAGGCGGAATCCCATCAGCATGGCCCTACGTCTGCAATATGACGAGCGCAACGGTCAAGTCTACGCCGAGACCAGTGTGCCCGTCACATCGATGGTGTCGAGCTGGCTGAAGAAAACGTCGGGCAAGAAGGAAGACCCTTCGAAGCACCGGAATCGCGGGATAGGCGCTGCCCCCCTCTTTGATACCGCTCTTCGATCTTGCGCGTGGAACATCGACCTGTTCGAGCCCGAGGTTCTCGTTTGCGCGGAATGGGCGTACGCCGAGAAGATCTACCATCACCTGAAGAGCAAGTACGTACAGCCATGGGTTGGAATATCGGACACGCTTTCTACCATTTGGGTGGGTGAATCGGAACCTCTGCTTTGTTCGGGCACCATGTAGCCAGCCACTTCTTTGCGTACGTGCGACCGACCTCGGACTGACGGACTCGATCCAGGGACGCTCTCACCATGAAGAACTGGGTGCTGTTCCACAAGGCCTTCCCCGGATCGAAGGACCTTCAACGCACCTACGACCTATCCATCGCAGCCAAACACGGCACCCGCCCACATGAACTCGAACCGATCCGCAGGCAGCTCCAATCACTCCCCTCGACGAACCTTACCAATCTCGATCTGCGGAATCTATCGCTTCGAGACACCCACTTCATGGACCTGCTCGACTTCCCAAACCTCTCCGTCCTCGTCCTCGAGCAGAGTCGCGAGCTGAGCGGGGGCAAAGACGACGGCGGCATCAGCGATGGCTTCCTGCGGCGCTGGGGGCGCGCAGCCTTGGAGACGAAAGCATTCACGAAGCTCAGGGTCGTCGTATTTCGAAACTTCCAGTCAAGCCTGGAGGATGCCTGTGCCTGCTTCACCCTCTTCCCCACCCTGGTCCTGTGGAACTTGGACTCCTGCTTCGCCAAGCGGGACATGATGGGTATGCCGAGCGGGGGGCTCGTCGGCAAAAGCAGACGATGGAAACATGTGCCAACGGATGGGTACGTAACACATAATCGCGATCCACTTCACGCGACGTGGCTGACCGTCCACATTAGACCGGATGCTCAAGGTTGCGGCGCGAACCCGGAAAAGACATGGAAGCGGTCGGACAGGACGATACACGAGAAAATGGCGATGCTGTACAAGCTCGCCGGCGAACTTGTGCCACGGCCTGCCAGCCACACCCCCTCAGGCAGCGCAGTCGTTTCCATCCACTACGGCGACGCGACCCATTATCGCGACCCCACGAGCCATTCGGCGTGGTTCGTGCGCGTCGCTCCGACGGCAGACGAATCCGCCCTCCGGCGGCCGCCGAAGCGTGCTGGTAGTCTTGGGAGAAGTACCGCCGCTGCCGAGCCGACTCTTCAGCCGCCGAGGAAGAAGAGCGTCAAGAGTGGGAAGAAAGAGGACATTGGTGCACTTCTGGGAGCTTTTACCTGATGGCTCTTCCTACAGTTTGAACATGTTGAAACGTAACCACTGCTGATGCGCGATACGACATTGCAGGTGAGTTTTGACATGGTTTGGGGGTTGGCGTTCCGGACGCTTCTCCGAGTTGAGACGTCGTTGTCGTTGTCGTTGTCGTCGTCGTCGTCGTCGGCACCCCGCAAAGATCGACCCCTTGGACCTTCGGGCGCCCGAGAAAGGCGTGACGGAAACTCGTCCCTGTCTTCACCGTTTTACCTTCATCGGCGTCGGCGGTGAAGTAAAGCTCAAGCGATGTGAGAGGGCTCAAGAGGGCTCAGTATAGCGAGTATATGCGCGTGGTATGTACAGTGGTTTATGCAATACAATCTTTCGACTGCCCGCAACATCGACCGATCGATGGAGGTTGGTGCGCTAGGGCAAAAGCAATCTGGCTCTGGTAGTCCTTCAAATCTGCCACGCCCGAAGCTTCATTGAACAAACATCGACCACGCCGTTCATCTTGAAGCCATCATCAAACCAGACAGAGCCCTGCCATTGTATTATTACTTCAAAACACCGAACCATCACCACACGAATTGAGGAGCAGGAACGTGCGGCCATCATATTGGTACATTATATCAACTACTCTCGTCTCATTCACAGGCCGACTTGTGTAAGTGCTAACACATGCTCGAGGAAAGTGCTGCTAGAAACAAAGAAAGATCCCTGTCCGTTCCCATTACCGCCCAAGTAAGCATGTCAGTGTTTTGGAAGCCCACTAAGTGATACCGGGCGCAACAAGCGTTGCAGGAAAGACCCATTGCCACAAGGGCATCTTCACGACATGAGCCGGACATGATGCTGCAGAGCATAGCTAAGAGGCGTATTAAGCGAAATGGGCGAACAGGAGAGCAACGACGATAGCCGCCATGGAACTCTTGTCGGGGATGACATGTTGGCCTTCATTCCAGACGGTCTCCAGAGCAGAGGTTGGCGAGGGCATAACGACAGTGCCGTTACCACCGGTGGGCCGAGGGTAACTGGATCAAAGAGTTAGTTTCAGGAAAGGAAGGAAGAGGGGATTCGAGGGGCTTACGCAGAGCCAGACGGGATCCCAGACACACTCGTGCCAATGCTCGTGAGTGTATACATGATGTCGGTGATTGTCGTAGTCTTGGAACCGTTGTAGCCATCAGGATCTGTGATGATGGTTGTGCCAGGCTGAGTGACTACGCTCGTGATCCTAATCGTCGTGGTACCTTCAGACGGGACCGAATACCCGGAGGACGGCCTAGGCGTGGTCGTAATACCAATCGGAAATGTTGTTGCAGAGCCTGTTGGTACAGTGGAGTAGGTGGGTGCGGTCGTATTGCCAATCAGCGATGTTGTCGTTGGCAGCGTAGATACAGAACCTGTCAGCACGCCAGAGGAGACCGACACGGTCGTATTGCCAGTCAGCGACGTCGTGGTTGGCAGCATAGATACAGAGCTCGTAAGCACACCAGATGAGACAGGCGCGGTCGTATTGCCAGTCAGGGACGTTGTCGTTGGCAGCGTAGCTACAGAGCTCGTGAGCACACCAGAGGAGACAGTAGCGGTCTTATTTCCAGCCAGAGACGTAGATGCAGAAACCGTCGGCACAGCAAAGGAAACAGTGGTGCTGGGCTTTGAGCTCGAGCTTGGCCAAGCGAAATCAGAGGAACCTGTAGCCTTCGACGTTGGCTTGGAGGAGATCAGGGTTCCTTCCGAGAAGGAGGCTGAAGAGCTCGAGGCGCCGTACGACGGCGTATATCCACTTGAAGAAGGCTTGGACGAAGTGAACGTGCCCTCCGAGTTGGTGTTTGAGCTCGAAGGGGTTAACGGGATCGAGCCAGTGGATGAAGGGTTGGAAGACGTCAAAACACCTTCGGAGTTTGTGCTGGGAGGACTCGAATAACGGTACGACGAGTCGGCACCAGTGGTGGAAGGTTTGAACGACGTCGGCGTTCCCTCCGAATTACTGTTCGAGGTTGAAGATGCGTGTGATGATGCAGACCCGGTGGAAGAGGGTTTGATCGAAGACAAGATTCCTTCCGAGTTGGTGGTCGTGGAAATCAACGAGCTGCCATTGGGCACAGACTTGTAGGCACTCGACGTGGGATTGAAAGAGGTCAAGATGCCGTCTGTGGCAGTACCGAGGGAGCTGCTCGAAGGTCCGCCAGTCGAGGAAGGCTTGAAAGAAGTTAGGACACCTTCCGAATTGGTAGACGTTCCGACACCCGGTGCCGAGCTGGTGGCCGAGATGCTGGGGCCAGTTGCAGTCTGCTCTGGAGCGCTCAAGGTTGAAGATGCAGACGCACTGGGCCCAGATACCGTCGAAGGATCCAGTCCAGAGCTCGAAGTCTGTCCTGGGACACCCGGGGCGGACGAAGATGACACACCGCTGGAGCCGGATGGTGCCGGCGGTCCCGTCAGCGGAGTGGTGGAGGCCAGACAGATTGTCGTAGTGGTCGAGACGGGGACAACCGACGTGTACACCGTCGTGATGTCCGTCGGGCAGTCAGAGACATTGGAGGCACACTTGGTGACGGTGAAGTACGAGGTGGAATAGACCGTCGTGATGGTCACGGCGTTCTCATCCACCTCGAAGTCTTCCTCCTGGCGGACGACTGTGACGCAGTCAGTATACAATCGAGCGAGCGAGCGGCCGAGGAGCTTGGTCCTCGGCTGGCCTAGATGGAGGGCAGGGAGCTCACCGTTGGGCGCCGCGAGGGCAACAGCACCGCCCAAGAGAGCGACAACACGGGACAGCTTCATGGCGGCCAGGGCCAGCAGCGGAAAGAAAGACTAAATGAGTGGGCTAGCTAAAGAGTGCCGGGGCGAAGAAAGCAACGAGCAGGATGCACGCCGCCGAGATGGAGAACAGAGAAACAGAGCTGAGATGGTGCAGGGAGAAACAGAGCTGGATAGCGAGTGTAGGAAGTTGGATGAGGGTGGGAGAGAGGAATCAGATGGGTAAATCCGTCTTTTGAGCGGGCAGGCGGGTCCAGGACTAGCGTCAATGCCCGGCACGAAACGCAGGGCAGGCGCGATGCCGCAGACAACAAACAAACAAACAACCGGCGACGCCCCGAAACGGGAAGTTGGGCAGTAACCCAACCCTAATCGCCGGCAAGCACGTTCGGGCAGATTTTCGGTGGGCTGCAAAGGGGCAGGAGAGCATCGTCGGCGCGTCACGTGCCTGCTCACTTCACTGCTTGGCATACGGCAAGGGCTGGAACGGCGCACACAACCATCGATTTTCGCGCACACCTGACTTGACGCGGCATCGTATCGTGGACAATGTGCGTCGGTATCCATGCACTGACGGCGGAAGGGTGTCGTGTTGGCGTGACGGTGCAACGTCTGTACTGCGGTGGAGAGCGCTCGGATGCTGCTGCCTCTCATCAGCCATAAAGGTAGCCACCCGACACTCTATCTCGTTCCCTCTTTCTCTCACTCCCTCTCGCCTTCACTTCTTTGCCAGTTTCCAGTTTCCAGTCTCCAACCTCCCACCTCCCATCTCCCATCGCAGTCGGCATTGCACCGGTCGACAAACAGTGGCACGCGCTTGGACCACCACGGTTGCTGCCCTCGCCCATAAAATCCGCTCACGCCGCCTCCCCTCTGCTTCCACCCACCACCGACCTCAATTGCATCCTCAGCGACCGCATCTCGCTAGCGTCTGCACCATTGCGTTACCCAAGCATCTTCTTCATCTCCATCCCCAAGCCCAGTCCAGCAGCCTCTCTCCACCGTCAACATGTTCGGCTTCAAGCTCTTCGCTGTCGCTGCTGCCATCGTCGCCTCCGTTGCTGCCCACGAGATCCCGCTCCATGAGCGTGGTGGGTGTCCCTGCCCCAAGTCTGCAATCGAAGCTCCCAACTGACTGCATGTGCAGGCGTCTGCGTCACTGCCAGCCCGGAGACCGTGACCGTCTACATCACCAAGTGTGACGGTGACGACAAGCCTACTCCTCCCGCCTCGTCTGGCTACGCTGTTCCTACGACGCCCGTGGCCGAGTCGTCCAGCATCGCAGGAGCTCCATCGTCTCCCGTTGTGCCTGGCCCGTCCACCTCTGGTGGTGCTTCCCCGGCGCCCACCGGCTCTGGCTCGGCCCCAGCTCCCTTGCCTTCGACCTCAGGTGCAGTCCCGTCCCACTCAGTCCCGTCCCACTCTGGGACTGGCAGCGCTCCCGGTACTCCGAGCCACTCTGGTGCTTCCGAGACTCACTCGCCGTCTACGTCAGCGCCTGCCTCGTCGACCAACAAGGCCCCACCGCCACCTGCGACCAATACCAATAACGGTGCTGCCATTGCCATTGCCACCACCTTGCCTGGCATGGTCGTCGCCGGCATGGCTGCTTTTGCTGCTTTCGTCTAGGGACGTCTCTTTTGTCCGTTTGTCGTTGTCGTCACGAGAACGGCCGGATGTGATCATCACTCACTTCTCGACTGCCATTGCTTCACTCCACCGTGTAGGTTCCACGGTCTAATAATGTCGCGTCACCTTTTGGGGGTTCATTCATGGAGTTGGTAGCTTAGCGTAGCTACAACATTTTCGTCCATGGTTGCCATCTTCCACTGATGCACTCCTCAACCGTGATGACTCTCATGTAGTATGCTTGTTGTGTTGCCCGTGGAGTGTCACGTCTGGATACTTTTCCCACGCTTGGCAGAGCCTGCAGCCCGTAGCTTCCTCGGTGCGACCTTTTATCATCAATCGATAGCGCAGTACACCCCACCTTGACTCGACCACGACCCAGCGCGGCCAGCCATCTCCGAATGCAAAGAGGCCTCTTCGAAATCCCACGGCATCGGGACAGTAGCGGGGAGACGTGTTGCGGGAATGTTTTGGGGTTTCTATCGTGCAAATGCATATTCCTGGATCGTGATTGCATGCATGCACGTATGTATGTATGTATGTATGTATGTATGCATGGTGTGCTATGGAGTGCCATGGTATGATGTGCCATGGAGGCGACGAATCAGGTGAAGGGCTGTGCAATGCTCGAAAGACGACAAGACGGCAAGGATGGGAAAAGACAAGGAAGAGGGGGCAAGGAAAATAGGAAACAAAAACAAGAAAGAAGGGCAAGGAAAGAGAGAAGAAGAGAGGATGGTGAAGGGAGAAAAAGGCAAGGGGGAAAAGGAGAGAAAAAGAGGACAAAACATTTTGAGAGAGAAAAAAAACATTCATCGTCGCCTTCGTCGTATCATAGGGTTTCAAAACATGAACCCACGACCCTCACCATCACCACCACCACCATCTCTCATTTATATATCCAGACCAGACCACCAATTTTTTTCTTCTTCTTTTTTTCCTTCCTTGGACACGGCCGCCCATCCCATCTTCGTTTCGGAAAAAGTCTCTCTCTCTCTCTCTCTCTGTCGTATAAGTACGGGGAGGAAGGGAGGAGGAGGGGGGGGGGAGAGACTCCACACATATACCACCAGCCCGCTCCTTCGCCCCCACACACATTCAAACAGCCACGCCACCACCGCGTCTCCCATCCCTCATCCCTTGAACCCGTACTGAAACCCCACCACAACCATCACCACCGCCCGCACCCGCATCCCCATCCACGCTCTCAACCGCCGCCGGGGGGCTCGCACCCTTGTCCCCCTCCTGATGCTGATGATGATGATGATGATGATGATGATGACCCACGAGCCTATTCAACGCCTCGACGTACCTCCCAAACTCCCCGAAGCTGGTGAGATCCATGCCGCGCGTCGCCACGCAGATGCTGATGCACGTCGACTGCAGCCTGTCGTAGCGGCGCTTCATCTTGATGTACGTCTTGCGCACGTTGTCGGTGCGGGTCTGCAGGTCGCTGGTCGCCGTCGCCGTCGCCGTGGTATGCGGTGACGGGGTGCGCGTGAGCTTTGCGGCTGCTGCTGCTGCTGCGGCGGCGGCGGCGGGCTGTGTGGTGGTGGTGGTGGGGGAGATGAGGTCGTTGTAAGCTTCCCGGAGGACCCGGAGAGCGACCTCCTGGCCGGCGGAGCGCTGCTGGGCGCCAGTTTTCTCCGCGACGAGGGCATCGCGCAGACGGGCGATTTCCCCGTCCTTTGCGTCGGCGTCGACGCGGTACTCGTCGCGGATGCGGAAGATTTGCTCGCGGAGGCGGTCGAGGGCGGCGCTGGCCGCGGCGTCTTTGGCCTTGTGGCTGGCCGTCATCTTGGCCATGGCGGCCGTGTGCTGGAGCTCCTGGGTTCGGAGCGCGTCCTCGTGGTCCTGCTTGGCCGCGCCGAGCCGTTCTGCGTGCTGCCTGTTGACGGCTTGGAGCTCGGCTTGGAGCTTCTCGACCTGCTTCTTGTACGTCTCGAGCTCGTCTTGGGGGGCTTTGGCCGAGGGGGCGGCGAAGCTGGGGGGTTCGGCGTTGGGGTCGGGACCGATGGTAGGGCTCAGACGGTCGTTGCTGTCGTCGTCGTCGACGCTGTAGCTGTCGTCGGACCGGACCGTGTATACGGAAACCGGGCGATTCTGCTGGTCGTCGTTTGCTGCCGGGTGGACATGGTCGAAAGGCCACCGGTTGTGCGATGCGTTGCTTGGTCGAGTGGCTTCCTCGCCGCTCTCCAGGATTGCTCTCTCGTTGGCGTCGTGAGCTGCGGGACTGTCGCTGATGGTGATTCTGTCATGGGAGACTACTATGTCGGGTCTACGCTCGACGTCGTCGTTGGCGAGGGCTCGGCGAGACATTGGGTGGTGCATGGGCGGAATGCAGTCTTCGCCATCAGAGGTGAGATCGATGACGTCCTTTGAGATGGATGTGATGACTGGATTGCGGGCAAACGGCCTCTGATTCGCACCCGTGTCTTCCATCTTCACGGCCGTGGCCCCATCGTCCACCGTCCGCTTCTGCGCCTTCATCGCCGGCTCCTCGTCGCTGGACAGATGGGACGCGGAGCGCTTCTGACCTCTGCCTGCCTTCTTCATGGTACCGGTGCGGGTCGGGACTTCTGTCTCCTTCTCACCGTTGGCTTTGCACTCGTTCGGCTTGCTTTGCTTCTTCCTACTTACCGTTTCGCTTGTTTCTTCGTCTCCGTCTTCTTCGGATATCCAATCGTTGTCCACCGGCCGGTGATCCTGGCCGGCCGAGTCCACAACCATCTCCTGGTGTAGTTGCCGTGGTACTTGGGTGGGATGCGAGAAGTCAGGGCTCGATGGACGATAGGACGGCGGCGCACGTTGTACGGTGGCGCTGCTATCGCCGTAACCGTTGCCGTAGACGTAGCCGTTGCCGTAGCCGTAGCCGTTGTCGTAGCCGTCACCCGGGGCCTCAAAGTTCAAACCGTGGTGATACGGCGACCGGCGACCCTGGAAATGCGGCAAATGGGTCTGCAAAGCTGCCGGCCAGTGGTTCACGCCATAGACCCCCGTACGAGGACCGAGGGAGCTATCGTAGGCATGGAAACGGGGACCGCCACCGCCACCGAAACTGACACCAGACTGCCGAGGACGAGGCAACGGCTGTGCCGCAGGCGACCGCGATGGCGAGTAGGGCGAGTAAGGCGCCGACTCGTATCGCTGGCTGTAGGTAAGTGATGGCCGCATGATGGGCAAAGACAACGATGAACGTATGAGATGCAACAACGTCTGCAGTAGAGCTACAACAACGAGGGATGTCAAGATGGTGTGCATGAAAGAGAGGAAGAGGGAAGAGGGGAAGAGAGGTGGGGAGGGACGTACGCGCTGGAAGAGCCGTTTGCTAGCTTGGTCAAAGCGTGCGCGGTGAGTGGTGAGGTCGCGTGGCGACAATAGGCGACAATAGTAAGTTGGCGTGGTGACGTACTTTGGAGCAGGACTGACTGTCTGTCGTATTGTTCCGTCGTCTTCGGGTGAAGGTGAGTTGAAGGTAGCAGTCACTGCTACGTGAGGACTATTGGAGTGAGGAGTATCGATCACGTGCGTTTTCAGGAGGTTTCCGGCATATCAAGTATATAGACGTTGTGTGTGAGTGTGTGAGTGTGTGAGTATATGAGGGAAGTCGTGCTATAGACCAGAGAAGTAGGAAGGAAGCATGTCATAGAAAAACTACGCATGACGATGAGAAGAAGAAAATGGAAAAAAAGAGTGACAAGCCGCAGAAAGGACAAGCCCACAGCAACACCATCATTTCCACAGCACACCCGCCGCGAATAGGGAAGAAAGAAGACGAATAGGACTGGGGAGGGGGGGGGGGGAAGGGGGGAGGAAAGAAAAGGAATGAAACATACTCACCACATCACCCACTCACTCACTCATCATACCAAGCATAGTTGATCATCACCACCGGCAACACCACAACCCCCCAACCTGATGCAGAACCCGTTCAATTACAACACGTGCAACGGTCATCAACTACTCGACAACACGCTCACTCAGAAAAAAGATGCACCCATTATAACTACCCGCTTTGCCTTTTCCCACAATCATCGCGAAACGTCAGAGTGCCTCCCTCCTGTACAAACAAAAGAACCCATGTAGATGAAACACCATGCAAGAAAAAAAAAAGTATAAGAAAAGCCCAGATCAAAGGAAAAAGGTATAGGTGGTATACAGTGACAATAACTCCGTCTCTCCGACTTCGGAATCTCGATTCCCTTTCCACTTCATGCCATACTAGTACACTTGCTCACCCTCCCTACTCGGGCCACCGCTCTGGCTTCGACTCGCCGGCTCGGATTGCACGACACTGTTGTCATCCTCAAGCCCCTTCTTCTCACGTTCGCGCTCGAGCAGAGCTCTCAGGTCGGCATTCTCTTCGACTTTCTGCTCCAGCCGCTTACGCGCACCACTTCGGTCAAGGAGCCGTGCTTCCCGTTCGGCTTTCAAACGCCGTTCCAGCTCCTTGAGCCGGTGGATCCATTTCTGTTCGCTGGGCTGGAGATTCCCAGCCGGTGGGTATGGATGGTCGGGCGATTGATTTTGGGCACCTTCAACGGCGGAAGAGTGGGTGCGAAGAAGCGATTGTGCCACGCTCGCACGCTTCGAGCTCGGTGAACCGGCGCGAGATGGTGATCGCGAACCTTCGGTAACCATGTGTTTGGTTGTCGTGATGGCACGGAGAGTCTGCACCTCTGTACGTAGGGTCTTGTTCTCCGTACGAAGTTTGTTCAGTTCTGTGGTGTTGAACTCGACGATGCCGCCACGGACGGTGCTGGGTCGGCCTATGGAATCTCGCTGTGCCCTTACCAGACGCTCGACCTGATCGAGACGCTTGATGCGAACGTCAAGGGAGTGTTCGAGCGTTTGGTAGTCCCGCATGAGATCCTTCTCCATTTGGCGGATTCGTTGCCGGAAGCCACCGATGATGCCTTCGACCGTCTTCACCGCAAGGATGATATTCTTGTTGAAGCCTTGGATGTTCTTGGAAATGAGCTCCATGGATGGGAGCTCGCCGTTGACGAGCGAATGGTTCCGTGACCATTCGGTGCCGCAGAGCGTGGATAGACGGTTCCAGAGGGCGTATAGAAGATTGTTGCGATCCAAAAGCTGTTCTCGGTATTGCTTTTCGAGATTGTGCACCTTTTGTCGGTCCTGGCTGCGCAGCGTCTCCAGCTCCAAGACACGCGTCTCGTGTTGCTGGATCGTCCTGGTGACGGACTGATGACTGCGTTTGGCACTTTCAAAGGAAACTTGATCCTGTCGACGATTCTGGCGCTCACGCTCGAGCAAGTCGGAAAGCTTGCGGTTTTCCATGGCCGTGCTCTCCAGAAGAGTATCACGGGTGCGGAGAGCCCTGTCCTTGTCCGCAAGGTCCTGCTTCGTGTTGTCAAGCTCCTGCATGGTGGTGTCAAGGTCGCGTTGGAGCTTGTGGACGTCCTGGACAATGGCGTCAAAGACATGCTTGGTTGATGCGGAAGTGGCTGTGGGTACCTTCAAGAGGCTGGCTCTTGTGCCGTTGAGATTGCCCAGGGCTTCACGGAGATTGCTCTCGAGCTCGTCAAGCCGTTGCTTCCACTGGGTAGCTTCGACTTCCTGGCTCGAGAGGTTCTTCCTGAGCTTCCTGTTCTCCTCCTTGACCTTTGCCAGCTGGGTGTTGAGGTCATTGAGAGCCTTTTCGACCTCCTGCTTTTCCTGGCTTTCGAGTGTGTCGCGTTGCCGCCTTTCTTCCGCGATGCGCTCTTCAAGATCGCGGTAGCTTTCCTTCGCCTCCTGTATCGTGATATGCGCGGCGTTGAGCGACGACTCAAAGTCACCGATCCTGATCTTGTCGCCTTCCTGCTCCTCACGCAAGAAGTCCACTTCGCCCTGGCAGGACTCGAGCTGGATCTCCAGGCGTTCGACCTTGGACCGTTCGTCCGACAGCAGCTTGTCCTGCCTGCTGAGCTCTTGGTTTGCGTCTCCAATCTCGGCTTCCAAGTTTTGAATCTTTCGCAAGTTCGCGTCGCGGTCATCCTCGAGTTGGAGCACGCTCTCGCTTACACTCTTCATCTCATGCTGAAGGGCGGTAAAGTCTTCGTTGAGGTTCTCCAGTTCGGTGACGAGCCGGTTGCACTCTTGCTCTTTCTGCTCAATCTCGGTTTCCAGCCTGGATATGGTGTCGAGTGCTTGCTGTCGAATCTCTTCGCACTCTGCATCCTTTTCCTGGAGGTTTTCCAGGATCTCGTCTCGCTCATTGGACAGCGCTTGCAAGTCCTCGGCCTGCACATCGTACTCCTGCTGGAGAGCCTGCAGTTTGCCTTCGGCCTGCTCGAGCAGATCAAGATGGCCATTGAGCTGGTCATCGAGCTCTTTGTATTGCAGCTTTGCCTGAGAAAGCTCGTCACGGAGGGTTGCGCATTTGCCTTCGAGATGATCACGCTCCCGGTCGCGGTCGCGGTCCGGATCGCTTGCCTGGGTTGTGCGAGTGTCGCGGCTGGCTCTGGAAACGGAGCGCATATGATTGCGGGAAATGGAACGCTCCAGGATACTTTCCCCTGCGACGGAGCTGGCATCGCCCCGTCGAAGGGTAAGTTTGAGACCCTCATTCTCTTCTCGCAGGCGGACGTTCTCCCTATTCCGCGAGGTGAGCATCGATGCTTGGGCGTGGAGATCGCGTTGCAATCTGTCGTTGTTTGTTTGGAGTTGATCAACGAGAGTGCCACTGGTACCGCTGATTGATATTGCGGGAGGTGGTTCGGTCGCCTCGGATCCCGCAGTCGACTGCGTGTACGGGGCATAGTTTCGCCGGTTGTTGAAAGCATACTTGGTGTGATTGTTGGTCGTCGTGAGCTGCTGCTGGGCTTGCTGATTGGCTTCCTTCAGTCGCACAACCTCCTCGCGGAGTTGTTCGCACTCCACTTCGGACTGCTCACAACGCGCCTCGGCCTGTTCCCTGCGAGCCCGCTCATCCTCGCAGTCTTCTTTCCACATGTTCATCGCCTCGGTGACGCCGGCAGAATCATCCGACGATCCTTTGCCATTCATCGCCTTGATGTAGTCCACCAACCGTCGGTTGTCGGCCTCTTTCTGCATCGCCTCCTCTCTCCAGTGCTCGATTGTCGATTCGGTCGACTCCAATCGCTCTCGGAGATATTCGATCTCCTCAAAAGCCGCCTCCTTCTCCGAATCGTGGCTGAGGTCGTCTTCCGTGCTGCTTGTCGGCGATTTTGCGACATCGCCCTCCTCCTGCGACTTGAGCCGTCTCTCCAGCTCGCGCATCTTCTTCCGCAACGACATGTTGTCCTTCTTCTCGTTTGCGAGATCGGTCTGGAGTTGAACATTCTTATTGATCATCTCTTTCACATTCTCGTCGGAACGGTCCTGAAGTGCCTGGTCGAGGAAATGGATCTTGAGCTTGAGATCAAAGTTCTCTTTGCTGAGCTTGTCGATTTTGCTGTTTTGCTCCTTGAGCGTCAGATTGTGCTTGTTCCGCGTAAACGGGGTCGCCTGATGGCGCTTTTGTGGGGAGTCGCCATGCTGCTCGCGAAACTGTCTCGCTATGGTATCTGGGACCTGAATGTCTCGCACATGCTTGGCAATGGCGGTGTCAGTAGGACCAACCGATTTCACGCTCGGCGCTCGTGGTGTCTCCGGGGGGGTGGCAGAATTGGGGGTCTCCTCGTCCAATCGTCCCAGAACACTGTCGGGGTGGAGATATCCGGTCATTGAGTTTTGGCTGATACTTCGCGTCTTGTCCCATGGGTTGGAGTCGCTGTAGGCGGATACCGAAGATGCAATGCTCCCCAGACTTGGCAGTCTCGACATGCCAATGCTGGACCGATCCGGACCGGTCGAACGAGCCACTGCGCCACCGCTCTGCAGAGCAAAATCGGCGCTCAGGCTCGCCGTGCTGGTTCCGTTTTCGGACACATCCGAGTGATTGGTGAGCGAGGAGAGGGAGGACCGATGGCTCGAGTTGCGGTTCTGAAGGAAGGTCGGTCGCTGTCCGATTCGCACGGCCGTTGCAGGGGCGGTTGGCACCTGGATCGCGAGGTTCTCCATGCTCAGGTCGTGGTCTTCGGTAAAGGACGAATCGTCTTCCAAAGGCCCAAAATCCGGTGCCTTGACCGTCGATGCGCTCGATGGCGGCCGGCCCTCCCTCTCTCTCCGTGCAGCGCCAGCCGTCGCTTGCGCATCGTCGGCTGCGTGCCGTTCCGAGGACAGACTCGAGGGCTTGCTCCCTTTTCGCTCCGCCGCCTGCGCAGAAGGAGACGAGGGGGCGGCATCCGAGGTCGACGTGCCCACGTCTATCGAGTCGTCCGTGTCCAGGTCGTGGAAGCGTGCGGCAGGCGTCTTGTATGCGCCTGCGGGGGTCGGCGGCTCGTCGGTCAAGATGGACGAATCGTCCTGCCGGGTGCTTTCCGTATTTTTCGACGCCCCGAAGCTGATTTCGTTCTCCTCCACCCGGGACGCCATGTGCGAGCCTCCAAACAGAAACGTGTCGTCCACGCCTGGCGGGCCATGTGCGAGCCCGGCGTGCACCGAGGCTTCTGGCACAAAACTGGATTCGATGTCCTGCAGGTGGCGCTTCATCTCGCGGTCCACCAGCGCGCTTTCATCGCCCTGGCAGTGGCTGTCGTCGAGATTGGCCTGCAGGAAGCTGTCGACGTTGTCGGCGGGCAAGTCGAACAGCCGCACATGTTCGGCGTCGGACATGTCCTGCGCCGTGCGGTCTGCTTGCGCTGCGGGCGCGGGCGAGGGCGACAAGAGGGACGAGGGCTCTGGCTCTGGTTCGGGCTCTGGCTCTGGCTCCTGTTCTCGCTCTGGCTGTCGCTCTGGCTCCTGTTCTCGCTCTGGCTGTCGCTCTGGCTCCTGTTCTCGCTCCTGTTCTCGCGCTGGCCCGGGGGTGTGTGGTGTTTGCGCCGCATCAGCATCAGCATCGCCGGCGGTGGAGGCAGGCGTGGTCGACGGGTCCATGGTTTAGGCAGGTGCGTTGTGGGGGTGGCAGGCACGGCGTCTGCATGTTTGGTGTGCGAGGGCAAGAGGCAAAACTCGGGTGAGGCAGAGCACTGCACCTTCCTCGCTGCTGCACTTCACTCACTGCCCTGCACTGGGTTAGATCCTCCCTCGCGCTTGCCATACAGGGGTGCCGCGTGTTTGGTGGCCCGTGCGCGGGTGTCGTCAGAGCGATGAGCCCTCGCTTGCGGTCGAAACCCTCACTCGAGCCGTGGATACGTATTGCCGTGTGACTGGACTTGGCCCGGCGACAGACCCGACAGCGATGCCGTCCATGTCTTTCCTCCACGCCAAAGAACAAAATGTATTGAAACACGTATCCGAAACCTTATCCTCCGCTATCCCCTGACAGTTGAAACCCTTACCGAGTGCTCTCTGTCCTACATGCATCATCTGAATCAGGTACCGCACCATTATACTTCAGCGATGGCCTCCCTGTCAATCCTCCAGCATCCATCGCCGATCTTTTTTTTTCAGGGTCTGATGGATAACCCCATTGCTATTCACTGCGAGGCCAAAATGGTCGACTTCAAATATCCTACCGCTTCAACGGTGCCCGGAAACTCCCTTGACGCCGATGCTCCCATGCAGCTTTTTTCGAACACACACACATCACATCACGACTTGCCCTTCTTGAGCCTTTTCTCCTTCCGCGCCCTCTTCTCCTCCCTTTTCTTCATCTCCTCGGCCGTCCTGTGCTTTCTGTGCTTCTTCGTCGGCGACCCCACCACCTCATCCCCGTTCGCATCGTCATGCTTCCGCTTCCCGATCGGCAAATGGATGCCATTTGGCACAGCCAGCCCGGCCGTCTGGGCTGGTGGTCCATCGTCTTCATCATCCGACGAGCCCAGGCTCACCGGGGTATGGTCATGGCCACCGGGTGGGAAGTATCGCATCTTCAGCCCCTTGACCTGCGGCCGTGGGGCTCGAATGGTGGATCGCGTGATGGACGCTGCCGCCTCGGAGCCTGTATTGGGGTCTGCCTGCAGCGGACTGAGCTTGGGCAGATCAACCATCTCCCGAAGGTGGAAGGTGTGCGCTATCGGCACCGACACCGCCTTGTAGCCGTTCTGTCTGGGTATGATGACCTTTCGCGACCCGTTATCGTTGTCCTCCACGTTCGAGATGCCGTATTTTGTGTCCTTGTAATGCAGGACTGCATCCCCTTTGAGTGCCTGCTCCATTGCCAATTGCTTCAGCTGCCTGAGCGATACATCTGCAGGGGCAGTTATATGCCAGACTTGCTTTCCCTCCAGATTGTCGAATACGGCCGTCGATGATGAGGATTGCGCTTGGTTGGTCGATGCAGGATGGAAGCCTTTCGGTGGAACATAAGGTCTCGCTGCTACGAATTCGACGCTGTGTGTTGCGGCAGGGGTAGATTTGGACTGTCTGCTTCCTGGATCAGCCAATGTCTGCAAATGTGGCAAGGCCGTTGTTCTGGTGTTGCAGAAAGCTTACCTGTCAGTGGCTTTTGGTGTGACCGCAGGAGCCGGCTCATCTTCAGACTCCTCACTCTCGCTATCCGAATCGCTGTCCTCTTCGCTCTCATCCTCACTATCATCCTCGCTACTTGTAGAGGTCGCGTCGTCTTTTGCCTCTGCAACTCTTTTCGGCGCAGGTTTCTTCGGCTCCGCTCTTGCTTTTGCTTCCGCTTTTGCTTCCGCTTTCGCTTTCGCTTTCGGCGCGCTCTGCACCACCTCTTTCTGTTTCTTCGTCTCTTTGGCTACACCGTTGACCTTCGGTCTGTGTACCGCAATCTGTACTGGCGCCTTCTTCGGCACCGTCTCTGGTTGCGCTTCCACCTCGTCCGACGAGTCGTCACCGCTATCGATGAATTCCTGACTCAATGCGCCTTTCGGAAGCGGCGCTGCGCTTTTCGATTTGGAGCCGGAGAGCGATATCGGGGATTTCCTGGGTTTGCTCATTGTGCGTTGGGGGGTTTTGTGATTGGCGGGAGCTCGAAAGATGGAGAGCTTGTCGCGAACTTTTTTGGTGGAGTAAAAGTTCTGCCGCGGCTCCATTTCACCGCCTTGGAGGCGCTAGATTGAATCAAGATGCGCTAGCAAAATGGTGAACGTCGGATTAAACGCGAAGCGCAACACTACGTCGAGAAAGCCAGCAATAACAGTTTCACCTAAAGTTTGCTGCTAGAAGCCGACAGGGCTTTACCTATTGTTCTTCCTGCAACTGGCTGTGCTTTGATTGCTTCTCCGGTGCCGAATATCTCCGTCACACAGGAACCCAAGGGTTGTAGACGGCATCGATATCCAATCTTTCAAGCCTCACGATGGCCGGGAAGAGAAAGAGAGGCAATGTGATGCCTCAACAAGCTGCGATTCAAAGTAAACCATCATCACTCCCAGTCTCCGAAAAATGAAAAATCTGACCCACGTGTGAAGATTCTACACCACCTACCAACAACAAGCCAATCAGCGCAATAGCAGCTGCCCGTCTGAAGATAGAGGCTCAATTGCAAGCTCAATTAAACGCTCAACAGCCACCAGCCGTCGATGCAGCCCAGGAACCCCCCACAAGCCCCATGGTGGAAGCCACATCAGACTATGCCGAATCCGAATTCGACGACGAGTTTCCAGCCGCCGCTCTCATCCCCAAGAATCTCAAACTCTGCACGTGGCGCAAAATTTCCGCAAACATCCTCTCCGACACACCCGAAGAACTCACCATCATCCTTGAAAAGCACCAAACGGTCTCTTTCGTAGGATGCTTTGATGTCAAGGTGCTGAGAGGCGCTGTGAACATCAATGGTGCGAACATAGGAGCTGTGTCGAGACAAGGAGAAGAGAATAAGAGCTGGAGAGTCTATGTGCCGTCCACGCATCCGGTGACAAAGGTTCGGGGATTAGATCGCGTGAACCATGTGCAGTTTGTGAGCTGTGAGCCGGTACCTTTGCAAGGGATCAGCCCGATGTTCGCTGGCATTTGGGCAGAGAAGAAGGAAATGAATAGGAGCTTTGACTTCGTAAGTCTCCATCACTCGTAATGAAAGGATGAAAAGAGAAGAATCCAACATACATGCCAGGTTCCAGAATCAGACGCCGATGCCCTCAAGCGCCCTCTGACCCCCGAAAACGCACCAGAGGACTGGCTCCGCGCCGTCGAAGAAATTTCCAGCTCTCCCTCCGCAACTACGCTCATCGCCGGCGCCCCTCTAACCGGGAAGTCAACTTTGTCGAAGCGTCTCCTCAATCGCTACCTCACCGGTATAGGCAAGGCAGCGAAAGCGGTTCCTGCAGTCTGCTACCTGGATCTCGATCCCGGTAACCAGGAGTACGCTCCCCACGGCCAAATCTCGCTCACCATGGTCCGGGAAGTCAATCTAGGGCCCGCGTTCACCCACCCAGCTACCGCCACCACCACCCGAGGAGGGAGAGACGAGAGCAACGAAACCATCGCCGCACATCCGCTACCCGTCCAAAACCTCGCAGACTACGAAGACTACTTCACCTCCTGCGTACAATCCCTCTTCCAAACCTACCAAACCATCTGCTCCACCCTCGACGCGAACGCCATGGCACCACCGCTCATCATCAAGACACCCGCCACCCTTTACACCGCACACTTCCCGCTCCTCACCTCCCTCGTAACCACCACCCTCAAACCAACCCACATCATCCACCTCGGAAACACCACCTCCTCCATCGACCCCTCCACCGCCGAAAAACTCGACACGCTAACCCTCCTCTCCACAACAAAAACCCATTCCCAGCTCCACGAACTAGCCGCACAGCCCCCCATCCTCCCACCGCAGCGAACATACCAAGAGACACGAAGCATGCACATGCAATCCTACTTCCACACCACATCGATAAAACCCACCACCACCTCCTCCTCCTCCTCAACACCAACACCAACAACAACAAAATGGACCACCCGCCCAATCGAAACCCTCACCCCCTGGGAATTCAGCTACCAAGACACCCCAACCCGCACCCAAGACCTCCTCGCCCTCCTCCCCCTCACCCCGCACCCCCTCCCCCCCTCCCACCTCCACACCGCCCTCAACGGCTCCCTAATCCACATCCTGCACACCTCCGACCCCGACGCCCTCGCCCACGCCGCCTCCCTGCCCCGCACCCCGAAATACCGCCTCCCGTACTTCCCGCCCAGCCCGGCATCCCGCACGGTGCATCCGCTCGCCCCCGCCACCTCGCGCCTCGTCTGCACCGCGCTGCTGCATTCCTTCGATCCGGGGGCGCGGGTCGTCAATGTCGTGGTGCCTGGGGCGCGGGAGGGGGTGCTGCGGGCGGTGCGGCCTGGGGGGCTTGTTTTGGTGGGGGGGTGCTGCGATGGGGCTGGGTGGGCGTATGTCGAGGGGGCGTATGCGGAGGAGCTGCGGCTGTTGCGATCGAGCCGGGGACGACGGGGCGGGGGCGGGGGCGGGGGCGAGGAAAGGGAAAGGGAAAGGGAAAGGGAAAGGGAAAGGGAAAGGGAAAGGGAAAGGGAAAGGGAAAGGGAAAGGGAGAGGGGAAGGGAAAGGGA